>AWUE01018931.1:0-16472 GCA_001974825.2 Corchorus olitorius
CCTTACGAGCCCATCTACAAGCCCGAGGTCAAGCCCTACGTGCCCGAGCCCATATACAAGCATAAGGTCAAGCCCTACGTTTTCGAGCCTGTCTGGAAACCCGAGGTCAAGCCCTATGTGCCCGAGCCTGTCTATAAGCCCGAGGTCAAGCCTTACGAGCCGAAGAACCGGAAGCTATTACTTGTAGACCTTAACAAGTAGGTACATCAAGTTTGTCAATATTGTCAATTAGCGCTACGTTTTATTTTTTATTTTATTATTCTAATAAAAAAATGTTGCTTTCTTTTCTGGAAACTTACTATAAAGAGGTGAAAGAAGGCTTTCATTGATAGATGGGCTGCTGGGATGAGGGTCTGGATGAGGATTGCTAGGAGGTATACTGTGAGGACCAAAAGTCTTAGCAAAAGAAAGTTGAGTTTCCGAAAATAAATATAAATGGGCGCCTCTTGCAACATTATGCAATAATTATGTCACCTCCTACTTTGTTTGTAATTTGTGTTTCCTTCTCAAATGGTATTTTGTATTATATATGTTGGAAAATTAGGAAAATTATATTAGTGAAGTTTAGTAAATTACACATCCGTGGAAGGTTGGTATGTGTCTTTTAGGAAATAGTTCTGAATATTAATTAAGAAATTGGGGTATGTATCAACTCTTTAACCCATTTGTCGAGTTAAAAATTTACATTGACAATGTATCAAATAATTATCTTAGTTGTAAATTAAATTTACAAAAATTCAAAAGCCGGTTTACATAAAGAACCTGTGATTCTGAATATTTGGGGTGTCAATATGTATTTATACCTCAATTTACACTTGAGGGTAAATATGTCTTTGAACTTGTAAGAATAAGATGTGTGGCTAGGATTTAATCTAAAATCCTAAGCTTAGCAGGATTTGATGCCACCTTAATTCTAAGTCAAATAGGAAAATGATTTATTTTCCTAATTATAGGCTGAATTTAATAATAACAACTATTAGGGGCCAAAACCGGGAAGGCTCAAGTCCACCAAAATCCTCTCCACACACACTCAAAGGTTGGGCCAATCTATCTCTTATCCATCTCTATTTTTCTTTGGCCCAACTAGACACATACACAAATATTGGGTAAATGGGCCACAAGTACCATATAAAAGCCCACCTCTCTTTTACCCAATAACCAAAAGTCCCCAAACACATATAACACAGGGGCATCTCTATTCCAAAAGTCTTCAAACACATATATAACACAGAGGCACCTATATTCAAGTCCCCAAACACATATATAACACAGGGGCACCTTTATTACAAAGTCCTCAAACACATATAACATAGAGGCATCTATATCAAAGTCCCCAAACACATATATAATAGAGGGGCAACTCTATTACAAATTCCTCAAACACATATATAACACAGAGGCATTTATATCAAAGTCCCCAAACACATATATAACACAGGGGCATCTCTATTACAAAAGTTCTCAAACACATATATAACACAGAGGCATTTCTCCTTATGGCAAAGGCTCATAATATACATGGGCCTTGCTATTAAGGCATTTTTCTTTGAGGCAAAGGCTCATAATATATACACATGGGCCTTGCCACCAAATTCCTATATTATATATATATATATATATATATATACATATATGTGACAAAGGCCCAAGTCATGTGCACTACATTGAGCCTTGTTACTTTTGAAGCTCTTCTCTCAAGCCCAATAAGGACCAAAACGGTGGAGGCCTTGCCACTTCATTACCAAGCCAAGAACGTGAAGACAAAGGGCACACAACCCTATTCCCTGCTGCAACATGTCAGACTTTCCTGCAGAGGAAAGCATCTAAGGGAAGAACCCTAGTTAACTCAAACTTCTTCATATTTACCTATTTATAGCAAAGGATTATCACTAACTAATCCTTTTTGCAGGCACTAACTGTGGTCCAAGCCCACAGGCGGGAAAACAAATTGGGGGGAGTGGAATGGATGGCAAAAGGAGAAAGAATCTCCCTTGATTAGCTTCTTTGGAGAAGGCAACTATGCTTGGGAGTTGTTCCTTAACACTGAAATCAACGGGTTGCAGAGGGTGGAATCAAAAGCCAAGCTGTTTTGACTTTGAGAGGAGACAGCTAGTTTGCTGTAAAAAGCAAACCGGCGATGGCGACATGAGCCCGGTGAAATATGGTACCGATTTCAATGCAAGAAGGTGCCCACTGTTCTCTTCCTCAAATCGGAAGATTCCTTGTCTTGAACCCAGAGGCTATTCACTGAATCAATCAAAAGTAAGAGTCGTCTAGGGTGGCCGGACAAAGCTTCCGACTGGACAAAGGGTGCGTTATAAAAGGGGCTCATCACCGTCAAAAATGGCAGAAACTCTAAGAGGAATCAATTATCAATCAACTAACAACTCTAAGAGAAGAGGAAACACCCCACATTCATATTTTCAAGAGTCCTCCAAGGATTTCCAGCAACAAGCAAGAACCATCTTCTCCAAATTAGTGTTTTCCTCTACTGTCAATGGCTTGTGTTTTAATTCCATTGCACTCGATGTATTCTTCCTCCTTTTCCCCCAAATCCCTCTTCCAATTTATTTCTCATATGTTTTGAAATCAATAAAGATCTGTGATTCATCCCATTTCTAAAAAATCTGGGTTTTTGCTACTTTGTTCATCTTTTTCATCTGTGATTCATCCCATCAGAATCCTCCCGCTGATATCGACGATATGCATGAGGAGCAGGAGGAATCCTCAAACCAGCAGCAGGGGAACTCAGCTGCACAAGAGCAAAATCCACCAAACCCTGCTGAAGTCATTGTGGAACTAGCCCGTGGCATCTATCAAAGCCAACTCGAGCTGCTAGAGGCCATTCGGGAGACCAGGTCTCGAACCACCAATGGAGGCTAGTCCCATGACGGAAGCAGACGCCCTACTCCGCCTGGTGGTGATAATGGCCCACCGAGGCACACCACAGAAACGCAGCAGCAAAATGAGCCTTCCCAAGGCTTTGCTACTCTTTCTGATCTCACCACCCTGCAGGAAAGGGAAAGGGCCAAGCTCTCACGTCCTTCTTTCATTTTCATGAAGGATCCACCTTACCCGAAACACTTGGTGGACAAGCCGTACCCACCAAACTATGAAGCTCCCACCTTCCCACAGTATGATGGTAGGAAAGGTAACGTCGTAGAGCACGTCGACAAGTTTCTGGAGGCGATGGGTCCTCATTCCATGAACCCAGAGCTTTGCCTCCGAGAGTTCTCTAAGTCTCTCACTGGGCGTGCTTATACTCGGAATACTACCTTGAGTTCTGGATCCATCAACTCATGGGAAGAGATGGCTGAGAAGTTTTGCAGAAAATACTTTCATAGTGAAGAGAGGATCACTCTTCTTCAACTCCAAAATACCAACCAAAGGTCATCCGAAGGCTTCATTGATTTTGTGAAGAGATTCTGAGACCTCTCTCTTGACTGTTATTAAGAAAATCCAGAATCTATGCTAGTAGAGATTTGTGTCCACAACATGCTGCCAGAATTTCGTGTCGTGCTGGAGAACTTGGGCATAGGCCAATTTGCAAGGCTCCTCGATGCGGCAAGAAAAACAACTCAATCCGTAAAGCTACCTGTTTCCCGCTCCACCAGAAGCGAAAAGCCGCAGGGACACCGGACCCTTGTTGCGGCAGGAAACAACAAAAACAGGCCTAATCAGAAGAGGCCAAGAAAAGAAGTGCCGCCAGTCCCATTTACTGCGGCAGAAGTTGACACACTTGTGGACTAGTGGTTGGCCGATAATATCCTACGGCAGAATCCTATGTGCAAAGAGCCAACTGAGCAGGATAAGCAAGACCCGCGATACTGTCGACTCCATCGATACGTCCACCATCCCACTCTATCTTGTCAATCATTGAGAAAGATCATCCACAGAAAGATCGCCGACGGAACTCTAGAGGTGTCGGAGAGAGCCCAAAGGATTAACGATGACCCTTTGCCCCGTCACCAAGCACAGGGGCTGTGGCAGTCGTTATCCATGGCGGCCCAGATCCGGAAGAGGCGGCGGAGTCGTCCATCACAAAAGAGAATACTATCCGAACTTTGCAGAAGAGCCACCGCTTCAAGAATCTGTTCAACCATCTGGGTTGAATCCTGAAGCAAGAAGGACAGCTACCGAAGCTCTGATCACTATTGTTGCTCAATCTGAAAGTGAGGCATGTTTCACCGCCGCAGCTCAGGCCAGCAGGACTGTGTTGGAGGCTACCAATGCCATCACATTCACCGATGAGGATATAGAGGTGCAGCAACATGATCATCGACGCCCTTTATATGTCACTGCTATGATCAACAACGTGGAAGTCAGAAGGGCCTTAGTGGACACGGGATCTTCATTGAATCTCGTATCCATCCACACTCTTACAGCAGCAGGAATACCCAGGCACAGAATAACCAGAGCCACTATGACTATCGCTGGCTTTGGTAATTCGACTGAAGAGACCTTGGGTCATGTCCTGCTGGATTCGCAAGTGGACCCTGTGAAATCTCTCACCTGCTTCCACGTCATTAACGCCGAGACTTCCTATCACATTCTACTCGGAAGGCCTTGGCTGCACAAACACCAGATCATCCCCTCCACCTACCACCAGTGTGTGAAGGGCAGATTAAATGGAAAAGTCTTCAAGATCTCAGCCAATGCTACTCCCTTTGACGAAACAGAAGCTCATTATGCCGAAACGTCCTTCTTCGATGAGCTTGCACCTGCCCAGGGTGCCCGAGTAACTAAGCCAACTGGTACTCCTTTGCCCAGATGGGAAGACATTCGAGACGATCCAGACTGGGATCTCCGAGCTGCACTTGATCGCAAGAAGCAGAAAAGGACACAATCTTCACCACAATGCCGCAAGACTGTCTATCCTTTCGGGAAGGTAGTCTATCGCTTATGAAGGTGCGCGGGGTCTCCTAAAGATCCTCAAGGAGATCCCAACACCAGTAGCTGTAATGACTGCAATCTTGTGAGTCCCGAGCACGCGGCAGAAGATGCTCCAAAAGAGCCATACGTGGCAGTCGACGAGCCCTTAGAGGTTGTAGATGTCAGCGATGCTCCTGCCGCACAGCACTGTGTGTCTATCAGTTCTTCTCTAAGCCCTGCCGAGAAGGACCAGCTTGTTAAGTTGTTGAAAGAATATGAAGATGTCTTTGCGTGGAGCTACAAAGACATGTCGGGCCTGGATCCTGCTATGGTGGCCCACTCATTGAATGTTCGGCCTGATGTTAAGCCAGTCAAGAAGCACACTAGAGTTTTCCATCCAGCAGTAGAAGACCAAATCAAAGAAAAAGTGGAAAAGCCCCTAGCCGCAGGATTCATTAGGCCGATTCAGCACCCAACATGGTTGTCCAACATAGTTCCTGTGAAGAAGAAAAATGGCAAGATAAGATTCTGCGTGGACTTCAGAGACCTGAATAAAGCATGTCCCAAGGATGATTTTCCACTACCAAACATGGATGTCCTCATTGATTCTACGGCAGGACATGCCATGTTCTCCTTCATGGACGGTTTTAGTGGTTACAATCAAATCAAGATCACCCAAAAAGACGCTGAGAAGACAGCATTCAGGACACCCATCGGCAACTTCTATTACACGGTGATGCCCTTTGACCTCAAGAATGCCAGAGCCACTTATCAACGTGCCATGACCGCAATCTTCCACGATTTAATGCACCAAGACTTGGAAGATTATGTCGATGATGTCGTGGTCAAATCAAAGACAAGGGAAGGGCATTTCGAGGCTCTGAGAAGGGTATTCAACCGTTGCCGTGCTTACAAACTCAAGATCAATCCTGCCAAATGTGCCTTTGGAGTCCTGATCGGTCGTCAGCAAATCATAAAAATAAAAATCCCAACAATTACTAATTAAAGATAGTTAGGGCAAGTAGGGGTCGATCCCACAGAGAGATAGGTTATTATTTTTTTTCTTAAAACAAACAAACAAAATAAAGAAGGTTTTTAAAGTAAAATTAAATCAAATCAAACTAATAATTAAAACTAACTAAGAAAGCAATCAAGAAAATTAAAGAAAACAATTAATTAAAAGCAGAGAATAAATTGAGAAAATAATTAAGAGAACCCTCCAACATAGAATTAATATCCCTCTTGACAACAATAACACAGATCATTGATATCTAAAGATTATGAAAACAATGGATAGCTTGCTTGGAATTTAATCCTAAATTACCTTAATTAGATAAAGCTCTTAATCCAGTGTGAATTATCCCTTTTATTCTTTAAACAATTACCTCTTGATCCAGTGTGATAATTACTCAAGAATAAAGCATTAAGATCTAGTAATTTACAAGCACAATGGGCAATTAAAAATTGGTCAAAGATTCTTCAATCCCTTGGAAGGAAGATCCTTCGCTTCCAATTGCTACCAAAAAATTAAATCCGAAGATCCTTCAAGATTTTAATTTAGCTAATGCTACTTAATTTATCAAGAAAGTGGGCGCTTCAATCTTTCAAAACAAGCAACATAGAATTCATGCAGAGATATTAAGAAATACCCTATTAATTTTCATATAAAAGCACAAAATCTCACTATGATATAAGTCAAGAGATCAATTAAATTCTACATTGGAGAAAAGAAAAGGATTACTCACTCATGAATTGAGTGAGCATCCAAAGAATAAGAAGAAAACTTACAGGACTTGAAGGCGAAATCCTCCTCTTGAGTAACCTAGGGTTGCCGCCCCTCTCTATGCAAAGAGGGGGTGCGGCACCCTAGCCCTAAAACTAGAAGAAAAACTAGAACTAGAAGAGAAAAAGAAGAAGAGAAAATTATATGTGTGAAGGTATGTGATTTGTGTTACAAGAGGTGGCTATTTATAGTGGAAATAACCCTAGGAATTCCAATCCTAACTTGGAAAGGGGTCTAAGTCGGTTTTGGGTCTAACTTAGACTCCAAGTTAGATTAAAAGTCATCCTAGAGTAGAATCCAAGTTAAAATATGATCCTGAAATTTTGCTGAATTCGTGCAGGAACTTCGATGGCCTTTTTGGACTTGAAAACGGCCGAACTGCGTCTTGGACTTCAAAGGAAAGTTGTAGATCTCGGAGTTAGCTTTCCAACGAGTACTCATGGGCTTCAAACGGAGGTCTCAGCAGAAAGTTATGATTTTTCTACGAAAACTGCACCTGAATCCTAATCCTGTTAGGACTAGAATCGGGAATCTACGGGAGTTTGGATATTTCCTTGAATATAGGAGTCATTAATTGGGATTTTAATTCCAATTAATAATTATATGGGCTGAGTATTTTCCCATATTAAATATCCAAAATTCCTTAACTTCCGGACTTCTTCATGGCTTGTCTTCAATCCTTCGCAATTAAAGCTCCATTCTTCAATTCTTGCTTCTTGGAAATTATTCTTCAATGGTCTTCAAATCTTCAAATTGTCTTCAATAAGTCTTCAAACACGAACTTCGAATCTCCAAATCTATACTCAAAATTACTTTGCTCATATCTGTGTAAAAAGTCATCAAAATAGCTCCAAAAGTAGTGAAAATTATCAAATTATCAATTTCACATCTCATAAAGACTCAAATCACAAATATTAACAAAATAACATATATTTAAGCATAAATAGATCCAAAAACATAATAAAATAGCCATAAAAATAGGGTTGTTTTTGGCTCGATCAAGTCCCCGCAGGAAAGTTTCTTGGCTTCCTTGTTCACAAGCGAGGAATCAATGTGGATCAGAGCCGCATAGACGCTATAGCCGAGATGAAGAGGCCTACCAATGTAAAGGAGCTGAAAAGATTTCTTGGCAAGCTATCTTACATAAGGCGTTTCATTCCAGGTCTTGCGGCAAGCACCACGGTTTTCACCCCTTTGTTGAAGAAAGGAAAGCCATATGAATGAGAGCACAATCATGAAGAAGCTTTTCTGCATTTGAAGAAGCAGCTGAGGAGTCTCCCGACAGTGCAGTCTCCTACCGCAGGAAAGCCTCTGAGGTTATATTTGGCCATGACAGACACAGCTATAGGCGGATTGTTGGCTCAAGTCGATGAGCAAGGAATAGAGTGCCCAATCTATTATATCAGTCGCGCACTGCAAGAATCCGAAAGGAAATATCCTAGGATCGAAAGGATGTGCTTAGCGCTGATTTATGCTTCCTAGAAGCTGAGGCACTATTTCCTAGCTCACGAGATAAACTTGATGACAAAGTCCAACCCAATCCGCTATCTACTAGCAAAACCATCTCTGTCAGGAAGACTAGCCAACTGGCTGCTGCAACTGTCGCAGTACTCCATTTCCTGCCACAATCCTTCTGCCATCAAAGGACAAGCTGTAGCAGACCTTCTTGCCGAGTTCCTAGGCGAAGACTCCTCCACCATATCAGAAGAAATCCTAGGGATGGAAGAGCAAGTTGCCACTGCAGAACCAGTACAACCCCACACTCTATACTTTGATGGGTCCTCTATGGCAGAGGGAGGAGGCACTGGCATTGTAATATTGGATGAAAAGGCTCAAGCGATCACTCTGTCTTGCAAACTTGACTTTCCATGCTCGAATAACGTTGCCGAATATGAGGCTTATCTCATTGGTCTCTTGGTTGCCAAAGAAAGAGGAATCAAGCATTTGAGAGTTAAAGGCGATTCCAACTTGGTTATTAGCCAAGTAATTGGGGAATTCGCACTCAAAGAGCCCTCTTTGGCGCCTTACAGAGCCATGGCACGAGAGGGGAAAATCGATATGCTAACTCGCTAGCCACCTTGGGGTCAAAACTCATTTTCCTTGGCGAATCCGCTCAATTCGAAGTAGTCAGGCGAGTCTCCCCAGTCACAAACTCGCCCAAGCAAGGGCCCACAGCCGAGAAGGAAGATTGGAGGAGTTCAATCAGCAAAGCCCTGCTATCTGATGATTTTCCATCAATCAAAGAGCTCAAAGATTACACTCTAATCAACGGAGACCTTTATCGCCGGATGCCCGAAGGAATTCTTGCACGCTGTATCGAAAAAGAGGAGGCGGAGCTCGTCCTCAAAGAGACTCATGAGAAGTCTTGTGGCATAGCTCCTGAAAAAGAGGAGGCGGAGCTTGTCCTCAAAGAGACTCATGAGAAGTCTTGTGGCATAGCTCCTGAAATTAGCCTCTATCGAAGATTACAGCGACTTGGCTATTTTTGGCCAGACATGAAGAAGGAAGCATCCGCTCTGCAGCAGGAATGTGAAAGCTGCAGTCAAATGTTTGGCAAGAAAGAATGCCTTGCCTTAGATGCTGCAGGAGATTGGCGACAGCCGATCCTGGATTTCTTGATTCATAATGTCCTGCCGCAGGACGCGAAGAAGGCATATGCCCTTAGGAGATCTGCAGCAAGATTCTTTGTCGATAATGGCATTCTCTTTAGAAAGGGATTCACTGGAGAACCCCTGAGATGTTTGTCCACTGAAGACGCCCTCAAAGTTATGACCGAAATCCATTCTGGTGATTGTGGAGAACACCAAGGCAGGAAGATACTCTACCAACAGCTGATATCATGCGGGTATTATTGGCCTCAAATGAAAAAGGAGTCCAAAGAATATGTGAAGAGGTGCTCAACATGTCAATTCCATGGAGCAATGATTCATGCTCACCCCTCGACACTTCAAGATATGAGAACTCCTTGGCCCTTCCACACTTGGGGGCTAGATTTGATTGGTCCAATCCACCCCGTATCTAATAGCAAGATATGGATCCTTGTGGCCACAGAATACTTCACAAAGTGGGTTGAGGCAGAGGCTTTGACAAAGGCGACTGGTCCTGCTGTAACCCGATTCATTAAAGAGCCAATCATTTGCAGATTCGGAGTTCCCCACAGGATCATCACCGACAATGGCATCCCATTTGTGAACCAGTATGTTGGCAAACTCTTGGATGATTTTGAGATCAGGCACCGAAGGTCGACAGCCTACTACTCACAAGGAAATGGCCAAGCCGAAGCAACAAACAAGGTGCTGCTCAAAATTTTGAGCAAGATGGTGTACGAATACATGAAAGGCTGGACCACCCACTTGCCTGATGCTTTGTGGGCCTATCGGGTCCATCCCCGATCCTCTATAGGCTTTTCTCCTTACTCCTTAGTTTATGGCGTCGAAGCTATCCTGCCGGTCGAGATTGTCAAGCCAACGACAAGAATCCTGGCCTCCACTGACTTAGACAGCTCATTTGTCATTTGTGGAGGGCAGAGATTGGTCCAGTTGGAAGCTGTGGATGAGATAAGAGAGCAGGCTAAGGCCAACATGCAGAAATATCAAGCATCCATAGCCAAGAGTTATGGCAGAAAGGTCAATCCTAGAACCTTTGTGGCAGGACAGCTGGTGCTTAAGGCGGATGATCACGTGAGAAGAAATTTGCCCCGACCTTCCAAATTTGCTCCAAATTGGAGTGGGCCTTACATCGTGACAGAAGCCTTTGCTAGTGGGTATTGTGAGATCATGAAGCCCAACGAGCCAAACTGGTATGAGTTAATTAATGCCAAATGGCTTAAGTCCTACCATTTCTAAAATGCATTTTATTTGCTTAAGGGTAGGCCCCTCTAGTTAGCCCATAGGATTTTGTAAAATCCCTTGTACTTGGGCCCTTTTGATTATTACCTGAATAAATAGAGAGGTTTCATCAAAAACTCTAAGTATTTTACCACAAATTCTTTGATTCTTTCATACTTCATACTACAGCAGGAAACAAATGCTTAGCAAACACAAATCCTGCAGTAACAAATAAAGGCACTATGCCAAACATCCATACATAAAATACTTAGAGTTATCCCAAATACATACCCAAATACAGAAATATTCAAACAGCCATAGAAAATATCCAGAGATTACAAACCAGCCAACTCAGGGCTATCCATCAAATAAAAGTAAAAGCAGCGGTCTTGTTGCGCTTGCGGAGAAAAGCAAGATGCAGTCATGATTCACAACATTGGCAAGCCTCTTCTTATGAGCAGCTTCCGCTTCCTCAATGGTCTTCTTTAGAATGGCCACACGCTCCTCACACTGCTCCAACTCTTCCTTTAACTTGTTGAGCTCTAGAGCATGCGCCTTGTCCTTCTCCGCTTCCGGAGAGGAATGTGCCTCACGACCACAGAAGACTTGGGCCAAGAAGTAGACATGTTTTTGGAAGGGTTCAACATGGAAGCGATGCTCTTTTGCTCCCCTAATGGCGTCCCTCCAATCGAAAAGTAAAGACTCTGTGATGTCACTTATAGCTGTTGTCTCCATGTCATACAAAGCATGGCAGAGCAGTCCAAAAGCGAAGGTATCTCCTGTTGAGAAGGCTCCAATGTTGGCAAGAAAGTCTGGATATGCCTTCATGATCCTATCGTCAGTGTGTTTCAAGTGAGGAAACACAGCAAAAGGAATGTTCTCCACCTGAACCATGGTGCCACCCTTGCTCATATAGTCAAAGAAGTAAGAACTTGGGCGAGAAGCTTTGCCCACCAAGTCATTCAGTAAAGACCGATAGGGAATCCTCCCACTTCCTTCATTCTGTCCTGCTGCACTACTAGTACCAGCTTCATCAACAGCCTTGGCATTTCCTGCGAATAACCAATGGCAAAGATTTCAGAAACCACATCAACAAAAAGAGGGAAAAATGAGAACGCAGAAAAGAAGTGGAGAGAAGCTCACCACCATCGACGATGTCAGACATCTGAGTGCATTCAATGGAGGGCATTTTGACTGTCTGCTCGGATGGGGTAATCTCTTCCTCCACACCAGTACCAGATTTAGGGCCAGCATCGGAAGGCTTGGAACGCTCTGGAGATCCTGCCTCACTATCTCGGCATCCTCCATAGCGAGATCCAAGGGCTCATAATCTTCATCGGAGTCCCCCTCTTCACCAGCGTCTTCGTCTGAGCTTTCAGCTAGCTCGTCGAGATCATCAGCCTCCTCATCACCCTCTGAGCCGGCATCAGAATCGGCATCCATATCTCCCTCCTCCTCAAACAAGTCAACCTCAGGTTCCTCTACCACTTTCCCTTTAATCTTCCTATCTGCAAATTGGCGAAAAGGAGAAACAGGTGAGTCGAAATTTCTGAAGCCTTGGAGACCCATCTCGTTTATGAATGGGGTCTAAGGGAGGAAATAAGCTCACCTAGGCCTTTCAAAGAAGGGTCGTCCATGCCTTTATCGGCCTCGCTAGCAGCTTGGTTCAGATCAAAGTCTAAAGACAGATAAACAAGGGTGAATTAGAAATTTCTTTTCTACTCAGATAGTATAAAAAAGAGAGAAAAGAAAGAAAGACAAACCTGCCCCGACCAAACCAGCACTTCTAGCAGGCACATTTTCCTGCGGAGGTACAAAAGAGCTTCAGAAACTAGTCCCAACAGGAAGAAAAAAAAAACAACTACTACTGGAGCTATGGTTAGAGGAGTACCTTAATTACAACTGTTGATGATTCTTGAGCCTTCTTGATCGTGGACCGGGTGTCATAAAACTTGGTTATGACTGGCTTGGAGGGAGCGATAGGGGGCTTAGCAGATAAGGCTTCAGCAAGAACCGCGGCAGCAGTCGAAGCTTCTTCAGTAAGGCTGGCCAAGGTCTTGTACTTCTTTTTAGGAGAGACAGAATCTGCAGCTCCCTTCCTCTTTGTTCCCACAGCCCCTTTTGGGGGAATGGGCTTCCTCGACACAGTCTTGTTTAAAGATAGCAAGATCGCCACAAGATGAGCGTCATCATCAGCAATTCCAAGGGGCATCCTATTCCCTAGATGTGCCATTCTCCACCTTTTAGCGTCTCGATCGACAAACTTCCCGATGCCTCCATGGGCCAAGATGTATGTCGGATGAGGATAGGGTAAATTCCCGTAAGCAAGCCAATAGGAATCCTTTTTCTTGAAGACGCCAGTAGTGGGATGCCGAGTCATATATGTCTTGAGTATAGAATGGTTGACAAATCGAGGGTTCCCAACCCGATTCGGAGGCAAAGGCGTAACGGGTTGAGGGTCTAGCTCAATAAAAGACCGCAAGGCGACACAACAGTTTTCCCAGTGTTCAATCATGGCAGGAACCATGATGGGCCTAGCCGCAGGACCCATAAACTTGAAAATCCTACCATCCTGAAATCGGTCAACCTGAAAGGCAGTGAGGAAACTCCTAATGGCCACCTCCCAAGGGTCAGCAGGAAATGCACAATGGCAACCCCTTGATCAAATCCAAACTGTCTCAAAGCAAACTGGGGGCTGTAATTCAAAACGCCCCACACGCCATTCAGAGATAAGTAGGGGATCATAGAAGGAGTAAAGCTAATGACAGCCTCAACTCGAAGCGTGTCGGATGCTGTAACGTTCACTTCGCAAAAGCTTGAATCAGAAGCAGCAGCAAGTCGTTCACTCACAGGACGAACCAAGATATGAGATGGAACAGAAGGTGAAGCCGCAAATCGAGTATACTGCCTAAAGAGGAAAGCAGCATGAGTGTCAAACAGTGAATGGATTCTCGATTCAAGCCGAGGTTTCTTATTTACCCAGCCACAGATTCTGGGAAACTTGCCGCAAAGAGAACCATCAAATTCCCAATCGGAGCTGTAGTTGTCACTCATGGTCTTTTTATCTACAAACTCTGTGGCCAATTTGGGATAATGCTCCCAAACAAAGACTTGCAACAGGGGAATACTCACAAAGGTCTCGATTGCGTAGCGGCCACCACCTCGGAGTTCATCCCCATGAAACGTGTCCAGGTGGTGAAGTG
This sequence comes from Corchorus olitorius, assembly GCA_001974825.2. Taxonomy (NCBI): domain Eukaryota; kingdom Viridiplantae; phylum Streptophyta; class Magnoliopsida; order Malvales; family Malvaceae; genus Corchorus; species Corchorus olitorius. The sequence goes on from AWUE01018931.1 coordinate 13,686, forward strand.
TCCCCAGAACCAAGAGAGCCAAAGATGCAGAATGACCGCAGGAAATCTTCATAGCAAGAGGGGCAAGCTCAGCCATAACTCTGTTGTAAGGATAACCTCCAAAGACGAACCTGCTCAGCCACACCAAGATGAAGGCAGCCCTCCTCACGCCAACATCCCATTCACCTCTAGCACAAGTGACATGATCTATCCAAGTGGGGTGCAAAATGAAATGCTCACCACGCCATTTCTTTTTCGGATATCGTTTGGTGATAGAAAGGTTGTCTAGCATGCCAATCAAGATCTTAACCTCCTGCGGAGTCGGACTGATGAGACGAGGGTCAAAGTCACCAACGATAGGAAGTAAAGTAATGGTGGCCACATCCTCAAGCGTCACAGTGATCTCGCCAAAAGCAGTGAGAAAAGTATGATGCACCACATGCCATCTACCGGCGAGGAAGCCAATAAGCTCGGGATCGGCAAAGAAGGATTGGGGCCGCGAGAGGGAGAGGGCATCAAAGATACGAGCTTTTTTCATCAAGGCTCGGAAGTTCGGATCTTAAAGCTCTCGGGTAACCCACTCAACCCAGGCATTATTATCTTTAAGAGTGCCGCGGGAAAATGATGTGACTAAGGGAGCAGCGGTAAAATCCCCCCTGCGGATATGAGACCAAGATACTGAGTCAGCATCCAGAAGGATTGGGGGATCGTCCGTTCCCGCGGTGTATTCCTCGAGCAAGTGGTAGTTACCATATCTAGCCTCGACGGACCCAAGCGCATCAATTTTCGTAAAATGCAGCAGATCATCATTAACCTCGACCCAAGCATCGTATAAAAGTGCTGGAATTTCTCCTGCCTTCTGTTTCTTCCTCTCTCGATGAGTGGGAGTGGCTAAAATGAGAAAAGAAAGAGGAAACCCAAAGAAGATTATGATCCCAACATCAATAGGACATACCAAACAACCAAAGAAATCAAGCCCAGAAAAGAGAGAGAGAGATCGTACCCATTGTATGCCGCCAACGCCAGCAGGAAAGTTGCAGGCCAAATACGACAACTGCAAACACACAGTGGGATAAGCAAAACGACAACACCACTCTCAGAAAAGGCAAAATCACAAGAAATTGAAGGAACCCAAACCTTTCAAGAAGGGAGTAAGGTCGATCGGAGCCAAGGGCCACGGCAAACCTCCGACGGAAAAGATGAAGTACGGTGAAAAGGAAGAAGAGAAAAAGGCGTAGAAGAAAACCAAAGCCTTTTGCTTCTCCAAAGTTCAAAACCAGAAAATGAAGACCATCCAATGGTGAAAGGAACAATAAATAGAGGAAGGCCCGCTGATCAAGACTAAGAGGATAATGGAAAGGCACCAATAAAGAGAAAAAAGAGGTGTCTGCCCAACAGTTTATCCCAAAACAAAATCTTTCCCAAAAGGGGTCTCTTTGCATATAACGATGCACACATGAAGAAAGCACATTTTCAAAAATCATTGCAAATGGAAGTTGCGGAGCTCCAACTGCAGAATCGAAAAGACCTCTCTGCTGATAGGCCTTTGAAAAAGAGAAGTCTACAACAAATGGGTGCAATACAGCCTATCACGTGCTGAAGATACCCGCCTAATTCAAATTGCGTCCCCACCAGAAGGGCATGGCGGTTCGGGTCGATTTTTGGCCCATGGAGGATTTGAGATTCAAGTTCCTGCTGCAACAAGGAACTCTCACTCAAAGGGGGCTAAATGTTAGGGGCCAAAACCGGGAAGGCTCAAGTCCACCAAAATCCTCTCCACACACACTCAAAGGTTGGGCCAATCTATCTCTTATCCATCTCTATTTTTCTTTGGCCCAACTAAACACATACACAAATATTGGGTAAATGGGCCACAAGTACCATATAAAAGCCCACCTCTCTTTTACCCAATAACCAAAAGTCCCCAAACACATATATAACACAGGGGCATCTCTATTCCAAAAGTCCTCAAACACATATATAACACAGAGACACCTATATTCAAGTCCCCAAACACATATATAACACAGGGGCACCTTTATTACAAAGTCCTCAAACACATATATAACATAGAGGCATCTATATCAAAGTCCCCAAACACATATATAACACAGGGGCAACTCTATTACAAAGTCCTCAAACACATATATAACACAGAGGCATTAATATCAAAGTCCCCAAACACATATATAACACAGGGGCATCTCTATTACAAAAGTCCCCAAACACATATATAACACAGAGGCATTTCTCCTTATGGCAAAGGCTCATAATATACATGGGCCTTGCTATTAAGGCATTTTTCTTTGGGGCAAAGGCTCATAATATATACACATGGGCCTTGCCACCAAATTCCTATATTATATATATATATATATATACATACATATATGTGACAATGGCCCAAGCCATGTGCACTACATTGGGCCTTGTTACTTTTGAAGCTCTTCTCTCAAGCCCAATAAGGACCAAAACGGTGGAGGTTTTGCCACTTCATCACCAAGCCAAGAACGTGAAGACAAAGGGCACACAACCTTATTCCCTGCTGCAACATGTCAGACTTTTCTGCAGAGGAAAGCATCTAAGGGAAGAACCCTAGTTAACTCAAACTTCTTCATATTTACCTATTTATAGCAAAGGATTATCACTAACTAATCCTTTTTGCAGGCACTAACTGTGGTCCAAGCCCACAGGCGGGAAAACAAATTGGGGGGAGTGGAATGGATGGCAAAAGGAGAAAGAATCTCCCTTGATTAGCTTCTTTGGAGAAGGCAACTATGCTTGGGAGTTGTTCCTTAACACCAAAGG
>AWUE01018932.1:0-35389 GCA_001974825.2 Corchorus olitorius
TTTGAGAGGAGACAGTTAGTTTGCTGTAAAAAGCAAACCGGCGATGGCGACATGAGCCCGGTGAAATATGGTACCGATTTCAACGCAAGAAGGTGCCCACTGTTCTCTTCCTCAAATCGAAAGATTCCTTGTCTTGAACCCAGAGGCTATTCACTGAATCAATCAAAAGCAAGAGCCGTCTAGGGTGGCCGGACAAAACTTCCGACCGAACAAAGGGTGCGCTATAAAAGGGGCTCATCACCGTCAAAAATGGCAGCAACTCTAAGAGGAATCAACTATCAATCAACTAACAACTCTAAGAGAAGAGGAAACACCCCCACATTCATATTTTCAAGAGTCCTCCAAGGATTTCCAGCAACAAGCAAGAACCATCTTCTCCAAATTAGTGTTTTCCTCTACTGTCAATGGCTTGTGTTTTGATTCCATTGCTCTCGATGTATTCTTCCTCCTTTTCCCCCAAATCCCTCTTTCAATTTGTTTCTCATATGTTTTGAAATCAATAAAGATCTGTGATTCATCTCATTTCTAAGAAATCTAGGTTTCTGCTACTTTGTTCATCTTTTTCATCTTCCTCAGTTTCTGTGATTTAAAACTGAGTTTTGCCCATTTCCTCCCGCGTCAATTGCTCCATCCCACAAAGGCTGAGTTTCCCTGATTTTTCTTGCCGCGCAACTGATTATTTGGGCCTCAGCGTCTTGGGCCTCATCTTGCGCAAACCCAGCTCCTCTCCTGGGGAGATTTGGGCTAGGCTTGAGCCCAAAGTGAGCCAAACCAGGCCTTTCTCACATTCCCACAAAAAGGCTCCCACAACAAGCAGGACGGCCTGCAATCATCTTTTTATTAAGGCTATATTTTTTGTAGTTGTTTAAGTCGGTTAGTAAGAAGATATTGCATTGGCTGTAAATTAATTAGTTAGGAGAAACTCATACATCGAAACAAATAATTCGCATATATAAAGCAAAACACATGACCTCTCTTTCATTTTAAAAGTGTATTGCCTTAATTTTACTCCATCTCTAGGTACTTCATCAAAATAAAGCTAATATTCTGCTCTTCTATCTCTAGATAATTCATCAAAATAAAGCTAATATTAATTGTTGCTTGAAATGTATGTTGATTATCTAAAAAAACATAGTACGCTGCGGTCATTTTTTAATCTTGATTGCAATTGTTAAATTAATGAACTCGGGTAGGTGGAAGAATTTGGCTTCTGCATAAGGGAGACCTAATTTTTTGTAGTCAAGGAGCATGTATAGTTGTCGTAGAAAAACTGAATTAGTTGAGAGCATTTGCATGAGCATATATAATTTACACAATGCAGCACAAAATGATTGTACTTAGCATTGGTTAACTGTGTGCTTTTGGGAATGTGGAAATATACTATGCATAAGCAACTAATAGAAACCTCAATAAAAAGAAAGTCGGATGATAAATAAAAAAAAAACTTTTTGTAAAATAAAAGAGGAGTAAGGAAATGTTAAATTTAAGTATGAAATAATATAATCAACAAACAAATCCAGATTTACCTCAAAATGTTGCGGTGAGAAGTGAAAACTCCACACTTTAGGTTATGCCATCCTAAGGCGCTGTTAAATTAAATGGAATGATCTTATCAACGACCACCTGGAAATTTTAGGAAACACAACAGAGTCCGTGTGAAACCAATTCAGAGAAATGTTAGGGAAGAAGAAACCCATCCAAATAGAAATGAAGACGAAAGGAAAATAGAACTGGAATGTCAATAGTTTACCCATGAATCAACCATTATTGCAGATACATTTATAGCACCAATCCTTTGGAATTCCGGCAGAGGAGTTGAATCGCTAAATCCTAAAATCCACACACAATTAATATGTAATTAAAACATACGTAATCATAAATATAAAAATAGTAAATTACAAAAAAGGACAATGGGAAAAGTAAGGGAGAAAATTAATCGAGGGCCTTTTTAATCACTCGAAAAGTGAGAAAAGACAAAAAAAAAAAAAAACCAAAAGGAGGCACCACATTAATCCTCAATTTGGCCTTTAAGTAATTTTCATAGTCATTAAAAATAATATATAGTATATATAAAAATTATTATTTATGATAATTATTATTATTGTTAGGAATATAACATGGTCAGATAAGAATTTAAGTCATGTTATACAACATTCGAATGCAGCAAGGATTTAATTCTTAAACGACAACTGTAGCTGACTATGTGAAGAAACATGAGACACAGTATCTGACTAAGGAGGTGCGGCATGTCAAACATTATTTTACACTATAACATTAAGAATGTGCCACCCATAGTCTGTATTGTACGGATTTCAGGTTAGGTCAGATATCAACTTTTACATATTGTTCAATTGAGGACAAAATAGCGAAATTGATGGAATTGACTAAGGAGGAGTGGTACGATTTCAACATGGAACATACCATGATGATCCTTGAACTCAATCGACCATGTTGGTCAAATCTCACCTCAATCCAACACAGTTTGAAAAAATTTGTCACGGTTTTCAGTTAAGGACACATGCTCGGAAAAGGTCAAATTTAAGCACGACATGTCATCATTTGCATGAAGCCATGTCCATAACGTCATCTAATGGTTAAAGGCTAGTCATTTTTGTGCCTTAGCTTATTTGACCATTTTTGGTAACTTTTCCAAGTCTTTCAATTAAGAACAAGTGGCTTTCTGCCCTGGTTTAAGCCATTTTCTTAGTTGATCATCATTATTTTCGAACCATGAGCTAAGTTTAGTCAAGTTATGCTTATTTTCGTGGCTTAGTGGTTAAGATCGAAGTCAGACATGTTTTGACTGTTTCGTCGTCAGATTCGTTACATCACGCAGCACAAATGAAGTCCGGGACACGCATAGATGCGCCAGGAAGGTCAAGAATCCGGAAGTCGTATGGCAATCGTTACACAACATGGTTTCCAGGGGTGTAAATGGGTTGAGCTGCTCATGAGCTACTCATGCTCGACTCGATGAATACTCGATTTCGACTCGATTTTTCATGAGCCGAGTCTTAAAATAAGCGAGCCGAGCTTGAACTTTTAAATACTCGACTAGGGAGGCTCAAAAGCCTAAACGATCCTCTATATATTTTTACTAATAATATATTCAGAAATATATATGTTATTTAAATTATAATATTCAAATTACAATAATACCTTAATAAATCACTAATATTTACAAATTTACCATTACTATATAAATAAATAATTCCCGAACCCTAAATCCCCAAATTTCCCAAATGTTTATCGACTCAATCTCACCTTTTCTAACTCTCTTCGACTCTCTACTCTGACTGTCCCCAACTCCGACTTTGTTTGTCACCGTGGCTCTTGCTCCTCCTCCTCTACTTCATCCGCAAAAGGCACCACCTCTTCGTCTACTGCTTCAGCTTTGGCTTCCGATCTTCTAAGGTAATACAATCATCTCCGGTATGATTTCTGTGGGCCTGCTTGGTGTAAAATACGACAGCGGCTTTCACGGTTAGTTGCATTTTTTCTTTACTTGAACATATTGGGAATGCTATATAGGGATGATTTGGCCATCAAATTTTAACATGTTCAACAAACGTGTAAGCTGTGGTTTTGTAAATGCCTGTAATGATTTTGGTTTGTAAAAGTTTAGAAATCTTGGCACAAGATAATACACACTCAACCCCATACTGCCAGATTTTTTGCAATTTTGAAGTTTAAATTTTTAATTTTGGTGCTTTTCAAAATTTTGATTGTTTCCCCTAAACAAAGCACAATATTGTCCTCAGCTCACTAAATTTTTGAGTTTATCCTCCTTTAACATGCAAACGAGCCTGTCGAGCCGCGAGCTCAAGCTTAAAAAATGGAAGCTCGACGAGTTCGAGGCGAGTTTTAAGCTTCGAGTTTTTCCAACGAGTCGAGCTTGAGCTTTCCAAAACTCGACTCAACTCGACTCTTTTATAGCCCTAATAGTTTCCCATAGTGAGTGGCGTTGGAAGGCATGTCAAGTTCAATTAACAATTTCCTTGGAAGTTTTCTTGAATCGTCAGAGAAGGAAGTTAAGCAAGATGACATAGTCTGATGAATTCAAATACTTGTTGACTAAGCAGAGACAAGTCGTTGACCTCATTCTCCATGCTCAGGCCGCCCCCTATAAATAGGGACCTCCTCCACCAGTTTTCAACAGGCTTCAACACGATTCAAAACTTACTCCGCGCAAAATCTCAAGCCATGTGCTTTTCTATCAAATTCTCTGCAGTATTCCTGCTATTTTTCCTCAGTTCATCACAAGTTCATACTTGTTCTTCATTATTTCCTCATTTCAATCTTGTCTCCAGACGTTAAAACACTCTGTACAAGTTTATTTCTCTCTTTCAATCCTGTCTCCGGACGTTAAAACACGTATAATCTGTTATAAGTTCATGAATAACAATCTACTTGTTATTTCTCTATCTTTTCAATCAAGAACAACCTTTGAAACCTTTATTTTTAAGAAACAGATCTGGGATCGATGATTTAAACGATCTGGTGTGACTTTGATCCAGTTCCCGCAATTCACTCACTATGATCTTTTTTCTGCTACTACGTGCACCAACTTGACGTTTCCGCAACCCTTTGTCAATTTCAGCAAATTGACTAGCACGCCTTGCATTGTCATTTAGTTTTACTCGCGAAAACTCTTAAAAAGAAATTTGGCGCAACAATATGAGTTATGACCCCAAAATGTTTACTCATTTGAGCTTTTGAGTTAAAGTTGGTGTCTTACAATATTTTAGAGATTTTTTTGTTTAAATACTAATGTGATATAGACAATATAAGTAGTAAGAGAATATAATTAATCCTGAAATTTTAGTCTTAAATTAAACAAAAAAAATTACAATCTTTGTCTTAAAAGACATAGATGAAGAAGAAATTGTAATATTTAATTTAATTAGGGTAAATTACAAATTTAGTCACTTAAGTTTAGGTGTGTTTCTGTTTTGGTCACCCAATTATGAAAAGTAATGATTTGGTCACTTACGTTTGTAAAATTGAATATTTTGGTCAACCAATCCTTAATCCGCTTATGTGTCACGTTCATATCATACATCATATCGCGTAGCATGATGATATGCCAGGTCATATCATCTAAGATATCACCTGACATGCCACATGGCATAGCCACATCATCATGTTTTGTGATTGAGTAACCAAAATATTCAATATCACAAATATAAGTAATCAAAACGTTATTTTTTATAATTAGATGACCAAAACAGAAACTCACCTCCCAAGCTGGAACCTCCTAATGTTGTTTTCTCCTATTACACAAATTTGAAAAAATTGTTTAATTCATAATACTACACATTTGAAATTAAAATTGTAAATTTATTGAGCACTCGTTAGTTTCAAAGGAAAATGAATCCAAATTAATAATTGACCATTTGTCAATATTGTCATCCGGTAAGCGTATGAAGATCCAAGCAGGAATAGTTGTTTTGAGCCTGTAGTGTAGAGCATGGGCTCTTTTTCTGAAATTATAAATTACTAAAATATTTGGGCCTATTCTTGGAAATATTGCCTACTAGCAGCTTTTATTAGACCTTGTGCCGAAAAGAAAAAAGAAAGCAGCTTTCATTAGACCCAAACGGTCCAATGGATTGAAACTTACCTTGTTAAGAAGCTCATGTTGTCTTATTTCGGATAATTTCTCCTTTTTTCGACTATTTTATGGACCAAAGCAATTAAGATTGATTTTCTTTGATTTGATTAAAAACCAAATAACATTGCATGATTGTAACTTGCATAAATAATAAATGGCATAAATGTCACTTTGCACCCTTAAGTTTGTACGGACTGTCAATTTGCACCCAACTTTTTTATTCTGACCAAAACGCACCCTAAAGTTTTATTTTTGTGCCACTTTGCACCCTCCGTCACGGTATGACAAACGGCTCTATCACGGTGTCCGACGATGGCATGCCACGTGTACCAAAAAGCGACATGTGGCACGCCATGTATACCAAAAAGTGACACATATCACGCCATGTGTACCAAAAAAGTGATCATGTGTTTCAAAAAGTGACACGTGTCATGCCACGTGCACAAAAGGATACGTGCTTCGTGTCATTTTTTATCCACGTGGCATGCCACGTCAGACGCCGTGACTGATCGGTTTGTTCTACTGGACAGAGGGTGCAAAGTGGCACAAAAATAAAACTTTAGGGTGCATTTTGGTCAAAATAAAAAAATTGGGTGCAAAGTGGCAGTCCGTATAAACTTAAGGGTGCAAAGTGGTATTTATGCCAATAATAAATATACTCTATTATGGAATGAAGAGTGGGAGGTTTCGATTATGAGCTATTCGAAGTCCCATATTGATGCTCTTGTTGTTGATGGGGAGGGTTCTTTGCCATGGAGATTTACGGGTTTCTATGGTAATCCGATCACTCATAGGATGGGAGAATCATGGGATTTAATTAGATATTTAAAAGAACAAAGTTCATTGCCTTGGGTCATAGGAGGTGATTTCAATGAAATTATGGATGGATCAGAAAAGGTGGGAGTACCAATTAGGCCTTTTTCACAAGTCCAGGATTTTCGAAACATGATTTTGGATTGTGAACTCGAACATTTGAAGGTTGTAGGCTCGGAATTAACATGGAGAAGAGGAAGAGGAGAGAATGCAGTGATTGAAAGATTGGAAAGATTTCTTGTTTCTAGTTCATGGAGGGCTCGGTTTGGGTACTCTTTTGAGAAGCATGTTTACTCAAATTTCTCTGATCATTTGCCTATTTTTCTTCAAATTGAGGATCAAAAACGTCAACCTGAGTTTAGACAACCATCGAGAAAGTTTGATAATTTTTGGGTGAGACATGAAGATTTTCAAAGGGTGGTAGTTGAACTTGGATTTCGGATGGAGCTTTCAATTTTAAAGATTTATCTGCTAAGATTAAGGGGTGTTCAATAGGTTTTGTTGCATGGAATAAGTCGGTTTATGGCTCTCTTGAATTGGAAATTGATAAGTTAAAGAGAGAAATTTCGACTTATTATGAGAAAGGAAAGAAGGGCCGAAACTTGGATGATTTGAATGTTTTGCTTTCGGAATTAATAGAGCTTGAAAAATGCCAAGAAGTGTACTGGAGACAAAGGGCGAAATCCTTATGGCTTAGAGAAGGAGATCGTAACACCTCTTCTTTCCATAATTTTGCTTCTCAAAGGAAAAAAGATAATGCAATAATGAAGATAAAAGATGAGTTGGGAAAATGGTGTGTTGAGGCTGATGACATTGAGCAGGTGTTTGTAGATTATTTTGAGAAGCTGTTTACTTCTTCACATAACCGAATCCCAGAGGGTTTTTGTGACAATATTAAAACCAGGCTATCTAAGGATCACTTGGAGGTGCTATCAAAACCTTGGGAGGTTTCGGAGGTAAAGGCAGCAATAGACCAAATGAATCCATCCAAAGCACCTGGGCCCGATGGAATGACTGCCATGTTTTATCAAAAGTACTGAGATGTTTTAGGTTTTGAGGTGACTTCAGCAGTTTTGAACTTTCTAAATGGAAGGACATGCTGGCCGGATTTGAATGCTACAAACATTGTCTTAATTCCCAAAGTTAAGAAACCTTGCTTGCCTGCAGAATTTCGTCCAACTAGCTTATGCAATTTTCTCTATAAGATTGTGTCAAAAGTTCTTGCTAATCGATTAAAGCAAATTTTGCCTGATATCATTAGTGAGAATCAAAGTGCCTTTGTACCTGGCAGATTAATTTTTGACAACGCTTTAGTAGCATATGAGACTGTTCATTATCTGAAGAGCAAAAAAGGTGGTAAGATGGGAAACATGGCATTGAAGTTAGATATGAGCAAGGCATATGACAAGGTTGAATGGAATTATTTGGAACAAGTGATGAGGACTATGGGATTTCCGAGTTCATGGATTCCATTGATCATGACTTGTGTCCGTACTGTCTCTTATTCGGTGATTGTTAATGGAAAGCAATGTGGTAATTTTGCTCCATCTCGTGGAATCCGTCAAGGTGATCCTATTTCTCCTTATCTTTTCCTGCTCTGTGTTGAAGGATTATCTGCTTTATTGAATAATGCAGATACACAAGGGATGATACAAGGAGTTTTAGTATGTCGTGCAGCACCAAGGATACTCATCTTCTTTTTGCAGATGACAGTTTATTGTTTGGTAGGGCAACGATAGCGGAAGCTGGTGCTATTTTAGATTTACTTAAACAATATGAGCAAGCATATTCTGGGCAATTTGTGAATATTGATAAATCTGCAGTATATTTCAGTAATAATACTACTATGGAAGATAGGGAAGCAATTAAGCAGAAATTAGGAGTATCCAAGTCGTTGGATAGGGACAAGTACTTGGGTCTGCCGATCCTCATTGGTAGGGAAAAGAAGACTCATTTCCAACACATCAAGGATAGGATATGGAAGCGTATTCATTACTGGCAGAGCAAGCTCCTTTCGGCTGCAGGCAAAGGAGTTTTGATACAAGCAGTATCCCAAGCTATCCCTGTATATGCAATGAGATGCTTCAAATTCCCAAAGACTATTGTTAAGGATCTTAACTCAGTCTTAGCTAGATTTTGGTGGAGCCATGGTAAAAGTAGCAAGGGGATTCTGTGGGTTGCATGGGAAGATTTGAGTATTTCTAAGCTCGATGGAGGTTTGGGTTTCAGAGACTTCGAAACTTTCAACTTGGCATTTTTGGCGAAGCAAGGATGGCGTTTTATTCACAATACTGCAACTTTGTGTTATAAGGTCTTTCGTGCAAAATATTTTCCAATTGGTTCGTTTATGAATGCTAAATTGGGAAGTAACCCATCCTATGTTTGGTGATCGGTCGTCAGCAAATCATAAAAATAAAAGTCCCAACAATTACTAACTAAAGATAGTTAGGGCAAGTAGGGGTCGAACCCACAGAGAGAAAGGTTATTATTCTTTTTCTTAAAACAAACAAATAAAATAAAGAAGATTTTGAGAGTAAAATTAGGTTAAACCAATCTAGCAATTAAAATTATCTAAGAACGCAATCAAGAAAATTAAAGAAAACAATTAATCAGAAAGCAGAGAATAAATTGAGAAAATAATTAAAAGAAACCTCCAACATAGAATTAATATCCCTCTTGACAACAATACCATGGATCATTGATATCTAAAGATTATGAAAACAATGGATAGCTTGCTTGGAATTTAATCCTAAATTATCTTAATTAGATAAAACTCTTGATCCAGTGTGAAGTATCCCTTTTACTCTTTAAGTAACTACCTCTTGATCCAGTGTGATAATTACTCAAGATTAAAGCATTAAGATTTAGTAATTTACAAGCACAATGGGCAATTAAAAATTGGTCAAAGATTCTTAAATCCCTTGGAAGGAAGATCCTTCGCTTCCAATTGCTACCAAACAACTAAATCCGAAGATCCTTCAAGATTTAATTTAGCTAATGCTACTTAATTTATCAAGAAAGTGCTAGCTTCAATCTATCAAAACAAGCAACATAGAATTCATGCAGAGATATTAAGAAATACCCAATTAATTTTCATATAAAAGCACAAAACCTCACCATGATATAAGTCAAGAGATCAATTAAATTCTACATTGGAGAAAAGAAAAGGATTATTCACTCATGAATTGAGTGAGCATCCAAAGAAAAGAAGAAAAACTTATCTAAGGATGGGAAGTAGAGGGGCTGGCGGCTCCTAGGGCAAAACTCCTCCAAATCTTCAACAATTCTTCAAAATAAAATCTCTAGATCTACATACATCAAAAACCTAAACCTAAGGTGCCTATTTATAGTGGAAATAACCCTAGAAAATCCAATCCTAACTTGGAAAGAGGTCTAAGTCGGTTTTGGGTCTAACTTGGACTCCAAGTTAGATTAAAAGTCATCCTAGAGTAGAATCCAAGTTAAAGTAGGATTCTGAAATTTTGCTGAATTCGTGCAGTGACTTTGACGGAATTTTTGGGCTTGAAGATGGCAGAACTGGGTCTTGGACTTCAAAAGAAAGTTGTAGATCTCGGAGTCAGCTTTCCAACGAGTACTCATGGGCTTCAATCGGAGGTCTGAGCAGAAAGTTATGATTTTTCTACCAAAACTGCGCCTGAATCCTAATCCTGTTAGGACTAGAATCGGAAATCTACGGGATTTGGATATTTCCTTGGATTTAGGAGTCATTAATTGGGATTTTAATTCCAATTAATATTTTATATGGGCTGAGTATTTTCCCACATAAATTATCCATAAATACCAAAGCTTGAGAATTTATCCATGACTTATCTTCAATTAAAACTCGAATCTTCAATCCTTGCTTCTTGAAATAATTCTTCAAAGTCTTCAAATCTCCAATTTAGTCTTCAATAAGTCTTCAAACACGAACTTCGAATCTCCAAATCTATGCTCAAAATTGCTTTGCTAAAATTTGTGTAAAAAGTCATAAAAATAGCTCCAAAAGTAGTGAAAATTATCAAATTATCAATTTCACATCTCATAAAGACTCAAATCACAAATATTAACAAAATAACATATATTTAAGCATAAATTGATCCAAAAACATAATAAAATAGCCATAAAAATAGGGTTGTTTTTGGCTCGATCATTTGGCGTAGCATTTTGGAAGGAAGAGAGGTATTGAAATTGGGCACTAGATGGCGAATTGGGGATGGGATGTCGGTCAAAATCATGGAGGATACATGGGTCCCTAGTCTACCGTTAGAAAAACCTAGCTCAATTGCTCCAAACAATCTTGATTATGGCTTGGTTACTGAGCTAATAGACCATGATGAAAGGTGTTGGAAGGAAGACCTTTTATATGAGCTTTTCCAACCGAAAGAAGTTGAAGCAATTTTGGACATAAGCCTAAGTTCTCATCGGGTAGACGACAAGTTGATATGGGCTGCATCAAAATTGGGGATTTTTACCGTTAAGTCTGCTTACCATGTAGCTCGGATTGTGTTGGATCGTGATGTGGATGATACCGAGCTTCGAACTCCTGTGTGGAAGTTGTTGTGGACAGCAAAGGTTTCTCCAAAGGTGAAGCTTTTTTATGTGGAGACTAATGCATGGTTTTATTCCGGTTTGGAATATTTTGAAATCAAGACATATGGATGTTGAAGATTTTTGTTGTGTATGTGGTGAGTCGGATGAAACCTTGAAGCATGTCTTCTTTGACTGCCATTATGCAAGGTCGGTTTGGAAAGATATAGCTCCATGGCTGGAGGATTTTGTCTTGTCAAATGAATCTGCTGACGATTTTTGTTTAAATCTTTGTGTCCTTGCTACACAAAAAGGATGCTTAGACAAAATTTTTATTTGCCTATGGATGTTATGGTTTAATAGAAATTTATGTCTTCATGAAGGGAAATGTGCTTTGAGTTCTCAACTTGTCCATAAGGTGGTGTTGATGGTGAAAGAATTTAAGGAAGGAATGAAGTGTTTATATGGTGATCAACCGGTCATCATGTCACCAATTGGATGCCGCCAAGATCAGGTTTGATCAAGCTTAATTGTGATGCTGCATTTAATCAATCAACAGGGATGTCCACATTAGGGGTGGTGCTGCGGGATGAAGCTGGATCGGTAATCCTAGGAGTAAGTTGAGTTTCAGAAGTGGATACTGTGATGCATGCTGAATGTATGGTTGTCCTGTTCGGGCTTGAAGTTGCTTGGGAACATGGATACACATCTTTGTTAGTTGAATCAGACAGCAAACAGGTCATCGAGGAGATCAGAAAGGGTTACAATTCGCTTTGGATGGGAGCTTCTCTAATCCATGATGTATTGTATCTTTCTACCCAGTTTAATTTTATCTCTTTCGATCATGTAAGAAGGGAAGCAAATGTGCTTGCCCATGATATTGCTCATTCTGAATGTAGAGAGGGGGAACAAAGAGTATGGTTAGGCTACTTACCTACATACATCTGTCTCTCTTCACTAGGATATGAATAAAAACTAGATTTTTCTCAAAATAATAATAATAATAATAATAAATATGCTCTCTAATAAGCTACAAGAGATTCATGATGTTCCATTGCCGAGAATCTCCAATCGAGGGGATACTCGCTATGTTTGGTAAGAAGAAAAGAAATTACATAAAAGGAAACAGAAACGAATAAAAAAGAAAGTTACACTTCTCTTTATTGGCTAATTGCTCAAATAAGGGCCCAATCTTTTAATTTGGCCAAATAAGGGCCCAATGTTACCGAAAATGCTCAAATAAGGGCCTGAGTCAGTTTGGATAAGAACGTGTATATCACGCGCCGTTAAGTCTGACGGCGTCATGACGTGGTAGTATATTAGGGTATTAAAATTATGTTTTATTAATTAATGGAAAAAAGTATAAGAATAAAAATAATGGAAAAAGTAAACCGAATTAAAGGAAATAAAAATAAAATTCAAACCGAATTAAAGGGAAAAAGATCGAGGGTTTTTTACAAAATCCCCAAAACGTTTTCAGATTTCAAATACCCTCAACCAAACTCAATCAAAATCGCAAGAACAAAACTCAAACGAAATCCCCAAAACAAAACCCAAATCAGCTTCAATTAGTGTTGGTTTAGGGATTAGTGTTGATTAAATTTTGAGCAAAGCTCGTGATTGCAAATGAGTTCATCAACAAGCTCTTCAAGGTTTGAGTTAGGTTTGATTCCATTTATTAGGGGTTTCGGGTTTTGGTGTTATTTCATCTGTTGAAACTTAATTAGTTTCATAAATTTGATTTGATTAAGTATTGCAAGTTCTCATTGACACGGGTAGCACGTGTAGGAGTGGAGGAGATTGTTTAAATTTAAGCTCATACAAGCTAATTACATCAAGTTTTCCAGTTGAGAAGGAGTATGTAGGAGTTCCAATTTATTGTTTTTGCAACAAGAAGACTGTAAGGAGGTGTTCATGGACTGATCTAAATCCTGGAAGAAGATTTTATAGGTGCGATAGTTATTCTGTAAGTGAATTAAATTATGTGTTTTTGCGTTATGTGTTTTTAGTTTAATTTGGTCCATATGTTGCCTACCTTGTTGGTTCAGGACCATAACTATGGGTTCCATACATGGCATGATCCAGTGTTCTCTGAAATAGCTAAAGAGGTAATAATGGAGCTTAAAATGATGGAACGATTCCTTCATGATAATGTGAAGCAATTGAAGAAAGAAGTTGCATCATTGAAGAATAATGTTGTGGAGATACTAGAAGCTGACATTATTGAGGAAAACATAACATTAAAGCATGGAGTTAGGTTGTTGAGGCTTCAATTGAATGAAGCTAGTGGTGTCTCAGGTCACTCTGGTTTTTTGCAAAATGGAAGGATATGTTGTATTTCTTTATCATTGGTGTATTTTTTTTGTTGTACTTTTAGTTATTATCAGTGTCTCAAGAAGGCATGAGCAAAGTTTGTATGCCTTACCTTAGTTTGTATTTATAATTTGACCTTGTTATGGGTTCATGAATGTACTAGAACTTTATGAATGCAAGTTTTATGATCAATTGCCTTTATTTTGCATAAAAAGAAGTTTTATGATCAAGTACTAATTATTCATGCAAAAGGAATTTCAAAATTGTGCAAATCCATAATTATCATAACATGGTTAATTACTCATTACTTGACTTTGACAAGTTGTTCCAAAAGTGGCAGTATGCCAAGACCCTGATATACAAAACATATTGTTTAGGGTCAAATATAGAGTGATTTCAACATAATCACTCTTTACATATATCCAACATATAAAAAAAAAAGATAGAATATGATATCCTACATATTCAACAATTCTCAAAAAGCATCATCAATTCCAGTTTGTCATATAGACTATAACATTAAACATAAAGAGTAAATACATTAAAACATATCATTATTTCCATCGAGCTTTCTGTTTTCCTTTTCCTTCAGCTGTTGCCTTGCTTGGACCTGTTGCCATGGTAGCAGATGTACAATTGGATTCTTGAGTCCCAGTAGGGTCATTTGTGTCAATGGCTCTCCTTCTAGTGGATGTCCCAATGTTGAGCACAGTTTGGCCTGGTCTTCCAGGCTGCAGTTAAGATGACAGTGAGGTTAGTTGTTCATTTAATAGACCATAAGTACTAAATCAAAAGGAAGTGATACTCACATTTTCAATTTGCCTGCCTGTTTTCAAGTTGGTGTACACCCCTATGCCTCCCATTGTCTTTCTCTTTTGTCCTCTAGCTGGAACCCTCCCAATGACTTGCCTTCCTCCAATTGAATTAGATGAAACTGTTTGTGAAGAACTTGTTCTAGCTGCTGACATCTTGGCCCTGGATCTTGGACTAGTTCTTATCCCAGTTTCCGTGCTGCTAATAACATTGTTTTCATCGTCAAACCAGACTCTGCCAGCACATTTAGACAAGGAACCTTTTGCCCTTGGAGGTTTTGTTTTGTTAGAGGCAGGTCTAGGGGGTGGTGTAGCGGCATCTACTCGAACCCCAGTAGGTTCAGCAGCTCTTAGAGGGACTTTCTGCTGTTTCAGTGCACTTGCATTTGCACTACCAGTTGTAGCACCAGATTTTGAAGCACTAAAAGTAGCAGAGCAGTTCATAAATCCAATTCCTACATGTTTTAAATTCTTTTAGACATTACCATTAACATTAACCAAACTGTTTTAGGGTAGATCTGAAACAAACTTAGGTAGAAAAATAATAACAGAGCACTAAAAATAGTTTTTTACCAGAAGGGGATATAGTAGCCTTTGCAAGATTCTTACCAACAGACACTGTCAAGATTCTTGCTAAATTGGGTCGAAAAGGTTAGGCCCTTATATGACACTGTCAAAATTCATAACAATCGACTCAAAACAATCTTAACCCAAATGAAACCCTAAAACATTCGAATTTTTTTTTCACTTCAATTCCAATTCAATTTTTTATCCCAAAAGCCATTCTCGATTTACCCAACAATCCCATATAAATTGAATCAAAATGCAATGGAAATTTAACCCAAAAAAATTTTTATATTCTTAAACCCTAAACTAACCTGTATCTATGCAAAAAAAGAAAAAAAAACTAACCTATAACAGAAACTAGGATTCCCAGAATCCTTTCGCCGCCACTTCCCGAGTTCCCCAAGCGCAATGGTGGCCCGTCGCGAAAGCTTTATGGTGGAAACAGGCATTTAAGGGTTTTGGAGAGAAGTTAGAGAAAATTTTAAGAGCGAGAGAATTATAATGGAAAAAATGAACTGTTAAAAGGCAACCCTTAGTTTTATATATATGTTTAAAATGCTGCATTTTATTTTTTGAAATAATCAGATTATATTTTTTTTATTTTATAAATTCCATCTACAAAATTATTTTTTACCAAGTTTATCATTTCCACGTTTCACGTTTTTATTGGCTTACGCACTACTACCTATGCGTGATATACACGCCTCGTCCAAATTGACACAGGGCCCTTATTTGAGCATTTTCGGTAACGTTAGGCCCTTATTTGACCAAATTAAAAGATCGGGCCCTTATTTGAGCATTTTGGCAAACATTAGGCCCTTATTTGAGCAATTAGCCTTGTTTATCTGTTTAAGGCTAAATACTCAAGAAAATCTCTTATGTTTTTCTTTTGAACAAAATAATCCTTTTTTTTTGGACAAATTAATCCCTTACGTTTCAAAAATGAATCTCGTCAACTTGTTTCCAATTTTCAAGATACTTCACATTTTTATGGCTACGTTGAATTGAAACTAAGAAGTCTTATTTAACATTTTAATGGCTTATCACCCTATTTGTCCCTGAACTCTGAAATTAAGAACGTTTCTCCCTAAACTATTTTCATGATAAGTAGTCCAATGAATTCTAAATTCAAAGACAATTTGCCCTTTGCGTCAGGGGGCAAATTGTCTTTGAATTTGGAAGTTCAGGAGGGCTAACTGTCTTGAATTTGCAAGTCTAGGGTGCAAAATATCATCCCTACAGTTTAGGGGGTAAAAATGGTAATAAGCCACATTTGAACTGACATTAGTAATGTTTATACCCAAAGTGTCAAACCAGTTTCTCTTCGCATTTTGCCGAGTTGAAATTTGATTTTTGCACTTTTCAGACACTGAAGGTTAAGCGGTACCATTGTTGGATATGAAGATGTTGATCCTGTAAGGTGGATGGATTCCAAATGGAGATTTCTCAAGATAGATTATTTTGTCTTCCATCATTAGCTCATTTTGTCCACTCTCTAAAATGCTAGTAAAAGAAAAACTGATATCCTGAAAGCTTTTAATGTTGTAATTTTCCTTAATAGGTGAGATGGGATGAATCCATGCCCAGACCTCTTCCGGAGAGAGTTTCACCTTGGGAATTAGAACATTTTGACTAAGTTATGGGTTGCAAAAATGGTCTATCTTGTTACACAAGTTAAAAGACAACTATAATAATTGGCTTGTGTTTTGTTGCGAGTTTTGTTTATCTAAGTTATAAAGCATAAGTTACATGTCTTTTACAGAATATTTGTTTGTAAATCAAGGTTTTATTGAGGTTGTAATACACAATCATACAAGATTTGAGTTCTGGTACAAATGTTGTATCTGCTTCAATATATATGATATAGTAACGACTATTTTACACTATGTTTGGTAGGAGGGAAATGGTGAGGATAGAAATAGAGTTTAAAGAAAATGGGAGGAAAATGTAACTTCCTTTTGTTTGGTAGGTAGGAAATACAACTAAGGAGGTGGAAAAAGGAATCTAACATGTCTAATTTCCTTCATTAGTTTATGAGTTTTACCTATCTTTGGTATGGACGGAGCTAGCAGAGGGCGGAAGAGTGTGTCTCTCCACCTATTGCCAATTATTTTACGTTGGATGCTTATATCATTTTGATTTATTTATACTTAAATGCCGTTTAATTATTTGTAGTAATATTAAACTATTTATTAGTCTAACTAATATATAAAACTATTTATTTATCTTCAATTTTGCTCTCCAAGTAATATGTAGATTTTTTTTATGAAATGATTTATATGATTTTCATTTATTTATACTTAAATGCGTTTTAATTATTTGTGGTAATATTAAACTATTTATCAGTCTAACTTATATAGAACTAGTTTATATAATTTTGAGCAATTCAAAATTAATCAATTAGTATAACTACTGGGAGCTTAACTAGAAGTATGGTAAAACTTGAGTCTTTGTCTTAACTGATAGGTGTATATCCTGTTGAACTCCATGTGTTTTTTTTTGGGGTACATCCCCATGTGTTTTTTATCCTGTTGAACTCCGTACAGTCCATCAGAAATTTGTGTAGACTTTCTCCATGCTGAGTGTATTGGGATTAAGTCTTCTGACTGCTAATGACCATGACTGTACTCTTGCTGCAATGGACTGTACATCCCCATGACACTAATGGACTGTACGGACAGACTTTGACAGACTGCATTCCAGCACCAGAAAACAACAAAATAATGGCTAGATTCGATGTCAATCAGACTAAAACGACAAAAAATGGCTAGTTTTCTATTTCTTCATATATAAATAAGTTCAAATGATGAAGAAGCATGGAGAGACAATATGTAGAGGGTAGAACTTAGCCAAACTCTCCAAATGGCCTTTAAACCAAGAATTCTTTACTCCTATAATTTTCCCCTTGGTTTTTGCCTTGAGGTTTAGTGTCTTTATTGTCTATATTCTTATGTAAACCTCTTGAAGCTTAAATTATGTAATGAGATCAGTTTAGGATCATTGTACAAATCTTCCCTTTGTATTCAGTTGAGTAGAAGAGTGTTGAGCTTGGGTATGGAGCACGAATTTGCTCAACTTGTAAAGGCGTGATGAAGGCCCGTGTAACTTCATTGGAACGACGTGATGAAGGCCCGTAACTTCATTGGTTGTAAGAGCTTGGATGGCTTAGTTGTGATGGCTTGGTGAAGGCTCTTAACTTCATCGGTTTAGTGGATTGGTTGAAATCCTTGGTAGGAATAGCCAAGGCAGAGGATGTAGGTCATGGATGACCGAACCTTTATAAATGAGCTTACACTGTCTATTCTCTAAACCCTCAAGTTGAATTATGCTCTCACTAAAGCTTCAACAACTCTATCCTTTCTCTTATTTGTTGAGTATTTCCTTAAGTCTTTCCCTACTCAAACACACCTTTGCCTTGAAGAGTTTTCTACCAAATCACTCATTTCTTTATCCTCTAAAGACTTCAAGTTACACTCCAAAACATCTATAAACCTTCATGATTGATATTCAAGTTTGAAATAGTGCCACTGGAAGATTACAGAATCTGCTGTCATTCTTATTGTATTACTCGCACGTAACAGCAGGAGCTTGAATGATATAAATTAGTGTCACTGAGAAATTACAGAAGCTGTTGTCATCATTCTTACTGAATTGCTCGCACTAACAGTAGAAACTTCAAAAGTTTTCGAAGAAGTGTTATTCACCCCCCTCTAGCACTGCCCCACGGGACCAACATATCCCTCAAAGTTTATGGTCTCATGTTCAAATTGTAGGTGGATTTTGCAACCTTTGTTAGTTTTATAATCGATATCTTTACGTTTGATATTTGAACTTTTTTTCTATAGTAAACTTTAGTTATTTATATAAAAAAATTTTAAGATTTTTTTATCACATATAAGAGGTAGTGAAAGGAAGTCTTGAACTCGAGGTTTTGTTCGAGTTATAACTTTTAGTTATTTCAACTAAAATGGTCATTTATGAAATTTATTGAAATTTTTCAATTTTGATATAGGTATGTCTATAGATGACTTTTGTAGGATAAAAAAAAATCATCAACTTTGTGATGAAAATTATTGTATCATATAAGACTTTCGCCCCAACAAAATAAAATTTTTGGCTCCATCCCGAATTTGGTTTAAGCAAGAATATACTTAGGATCATGAGCAGAGATTGTAGGCTATTTGATCATTGAAGTGAAAAAATGTCCTATTTATTCACGATAAATAAAAAAAAATCAAGATAGAGATGCAAACTAATTCAATACAACATGATTTTTTTTTTTACTACATAAGAACTGAACAAAACTAAATTAAAGCCGCAAAACACCGTTCCCGAGTCTATCCTCTATTAACAAAGGGAGTAACTTGTCCGGTCTGAAGGTTCCTCGAACCAATTTATCCCCGATATGGAGCAGCATGAGCTAAAGAAGCAATCAAATCCGCACATCGATTACCCTCACAGCATATATATCGAACCTCTACAATCCAATCTCCCTTCATCAACTCAAGACAGCCACGAACAAGTGTATAGCAAGGATGAGCTGAGTCCACTTGATTTTTCAAGAAAAGTACCACCACCTCTGCATCCAACTCCACGATTAACCTGAGAATTCTCTTTTCTTTGGCCAAGACATGCCACACTCCCACAACTCTGCACACAAGGTATTAGTTTTGCTAATATTGATCATGTAAGCATAAATCCAAGCACCTTGCGTATCACTGATTAAACCCCCCGCGGTTGCATGACCATTCTCAAACCTCAACGAACCATCAGAATTCAATATCCACACCTCGGCAGGAGGAGTCAGCCACTTGATAAGGCGTGGTTGATTCATCTTGGGCCTTGGGGTATGCCGCCACTTTAAAAGCCACCACTGTATCTTTGATGATACACCAGATGATGAGAACCAAGCTATGGACACGAAAAGGAAGGTGCCATATAAACCGATAGAAGTTGACGATTCTTTACACATTGGTGAGGTCCAATCACTTGAGCTAAAGCTATATATGGGCTAATTGAAGATGTTTGGACTAAGTAAGAGGCGATGGGAACAGATTTGGGCTTGAAAATTTCAACATGCATCATCAACTTAATTCAAGTGTTAAATGGGACCATTACTGTTTATATGTCAATTTGAAGATTTCTTGAAGATTTGATTTTGATTATAGTTGAATCATGGTGTTTTATGTTCTTTTGTTCTAGGCGTCACATCGGTAACCATGTCTCTGCAGATGGGGTTAATTCGGGACGAGGCAGGTAATTAACTGGGTGGTGGTGGTGGGTTCATGTTGAATATTGGGGCAACCAACAGTTTAGAAGTGGAGCTATGAGGCTGTGCGACAAGGTTTGGTTTTTGCTAAGGCGAGGGATGTGTCCCATTAGTTGTGGAGATAGATGCGGCGATAGCCATACACTTACTAAGGAATTCCATGGCAAGTTCACATTCCTGCTATACTCTTATGCATGATTGTTTGTAACTTATCAAGGGAGATTGGATAGCAGTTATATTTACAGAGAAGGTAACCGATGTATACACTTTTAGCAATGCTGGCATATGACGCTATTCATGGGCTTTCCATCTTTGCAGCCCCTCCAGACGAGACCCTCACTTTGATTACCGAAGACCGGCTCAGTATTGACACACTGACCGTAGTATTTGCCATATTTTCAGTATTTCAAGCTTTTAAGTCAGCTTTCCTAAATTAATTTTAGAAAACCTTAATTTTAGGGTAGCGTAAAATTTTAGAAACTTCCTTGATTCGGTGTAGATTAAGTCTGAATAAGTGTTTCCTTTCACTATACAAAGGGGCATGAACTCAAGAATCAGATTGGAATTTCATGAGATTTATGAGGTATTCACTTTATTTGGTTCTTCATTAAACTTACATTTATGAGTAAATCTACTCTCATGATAAATGTATGTATTTATATCAACTACTTCACTTTACAAAAACTAAATACATACATAGTATAAAACATAACAAGAGAACAAGATTTAGACACTTACGAATGTTCTTCAAATTAATTATTGGCAAAATACTATATATATCTAAAATGGCCCAATCTTTTCTCCCCACCAACTAATTCTTGTGTTCTAATTTATTATCAGAAGCCGGTGTAGAGGCACTGTTGAAAATGGAAAAAGGAAATGAGGACTGAAGAGAACTTCCTGAATGAGAAGTAGTACTACTTGAAGATGTCAATCCATTAAAGTAGGTTGATCCACATCCCTTCCCATTCTGTGCCAACAAATTTTGAGAAATGGCCTGGATTAAATTCTGACCAAAATTCTGATCAGATTGGTCTCCAGGTTTTGCATTGCTACCAACCATTGATGAAATAGCAGAAGCTATTACAGATCGGAAACTTGGGTCTGATGTTATTGCCTTGGTCAAGGTTTCTGTCAATGATTGTTGAGAGGCTCCATGTTGGAAATTCTGATTCTTTTCCAAAAAAGATTGGTAAAACTGCACTTCTTGGGACTGATCTTTTCCAAGATTCAAGTTCCCAGTTTGATTATTAAAAGGTGATGCACCATAAGTAGGGTAATTAGAATTGCCCCAAACTGTAGGTAAAATGTTGGATTCTGAGGATGAAAAGTTGAGACTTGTTGAAGGAAATCTTGATGCTGCTGAAGGGTAATTTGTGGAAAATCTATTGAAATAATTAGATGAAGAGGAAGGAGAGGTGGTGAGGTCTAGAGTAACAGTTGGGAACAAATTAGGTGATGTAGAATTTGGTAAGTAGAATTGTCTTGCTCTTGAATTATCATGGAGGCTGAAGTTTAATCCATTGAGTTCAGTAGAAAGAGTGGAACTTAGGCCTGCCTGAGATGTTGAAGAGCCAGACAACAGCATGGAAGCGGCGGCTGAGGTGGTGGAAGCCATGGCGGTGGCTGAAACTGGAAGCGGGTGGTTGTGGTTTCCTTCATAGGTTGTGATTAAAATGGACATGTCATCAGCACATCTTTGCACCTATATTACCAATTTTGAAGGAAAAATATATAAATAAATCAATAAATTAATTTCAGACAAATTTTGATTATTACTTTTGCAAAATCAACAAAGAAATCTACCTGTTTTCTTACTGGACACCCTGGTGCAACCGTGCAACGGTAGTAAGCTCTTGGACATGGATTTCCCTTTGCAATTTTTTGTCCATATTTCCTCCATTGGCATCCATCATTCATCTGTAACAAAACAACAAAATATATATGATTGATTACTTGAGTTGAGCTTCAAGATGACCAAAATTAATAACTTTTGTTATAATCAAGCAATATATACATACCGTTGGAGCATCACATCTGGCTCTGACAGAAACCCTAGCTCTTTTGACAGGGCCAGGGCCTTGTTGTGCAGGTTCCTCTTCATCTTCATTTCTTGTCGTCTTAGGATTAATCTTATTGCTTGGAGTCAAAGTTTCTCCTTCCTCATATTCCTTTGCTTCTCCTGAACTATTCTCAGGGCTCGGATTCAACACTATCTCCGTAGACAGTTGAAATTTGGAGTCTAACCCCAGACTTAGACCGGCTTTGATCTCTTGTTCTTCTTTGCTTTTGCTAGAGTTAACTATATTTTTCTCATCTTTTTTAGAACCAGTTGGACTTGGACTACTTCTTCCAAGTGAAAGAGAAACCAGTTCATGTTCATCGTTATGGGAAGGATCAGAAGATGATGATTCTGTAGATTTCTTTGAAGCTGATGATCCTCCTTGTTGAAGGATTTCAAAGAAGCGAAGTTGCAGAGACTTGTAATTCTCCTGGATTTGCTCTAACATCATCTTTAATTTCTCATTTTCTTCCTTCACCGAACCCATCTCAGCCTTGGCGGATTGAAGCTCATCGTCCTATAACAAGCAATATAGTAATATTTTTGCATTAATTAACCCGCAGATTCTTTGATTAAATAATATCCACAATAATGATTTAATTTATCCATTTGACATCAAATTAACCAAAGCTTTCATTTCATCTAACTCTCTATATATAAACAT
Source organism: Corchorus olitorius (assembly GCA_001974825.2). NCBI lineage: Eukaryota > Viridiplantae > Streptophyta > Magnoliopsida > Malvales > Malvaceae > Corchorus > Corchorus olitorius. The sequence continues at coordinate 22,642 of AWUE01018932.1, forward strand.
AATATTAATTGACTGCAACTACCCATTTATAAACAATTCTATTATAACTTAGATCTAAAAGTCTAAACATCAAATTCTGCAAAATGGTTGTATAGTTTATATAAAAAAAATGGAGAAAATCAAAGCTTAGTAAAGAAGAGAGAGGTATTTATTGTACAAAAGTAAGAATATGTATATATATCTACCTCTTTGTCATCCATCAAGTCCTCATGGCTGCTAGGTGATGATGAATTCCGTTCATTATTTTTGTGAAGATCTCTTCCGATATCAATCTACACCAAACAGAAAGAAGAATCAATTAGCAAACTGCATAAAACTTTCAACCATACTTATAAATTTTTTAATTTCTGCAATAATGAAATTTGACATATATATTTCTTGCATCCATAGATTTACTTCTAGAGAATCTGACACCCAATTTATCATGAAAACTTAATTTTGTGAAGATATCAGAATTAAACACATGAATTCGTATATATATACCTTCCTAGCTTCAGAAGGACTGAAACCTTCTTCCTGGCCAACAACAGCAGCAGAAGCATCTGCCCTTGGGAGCATGTTCATTAACAAGACCTCCATTATTGTGGGAGAAAACTAATTCCCTATTGTCCTCTCCTTAACCCTATAGGCCTATACCATATATAGAGTTCATTTTCAATATGAAAGCCCCTTCTTATAATAATACAATACCAACACTACAGTTGGAGAGTTGAAAGTTGAAAACAAAAATATTCAAAATCCAAGTGGCCATATCTATCCTCATTCCTCAAACCCTTACACAGGCAAGCACAAATTGTCAACACCTCAACCACACTTCCAAGAGTAGTATTCTATTCCCATTTTGTTTTCTTTAATTATAAAAAAACACCAAAAAGAAAGTAAACCAATCGAGAAGAATTCAACTTCTAACGTTTAACAGTTAAGACTTCAGACACAGATAGCTAAATTTGCGGCTAGTAGCCTACAATATTGATAAAATAGCATATAGTTTAAATGGGTTGAAAAATAGCATATAGTTTGAAGCTTCGTATAATATATAAGATAGAGAAGGACGTCACATGGGCAGAGAGTCAAAGTTTGTCTCGGAGGGTAGCTGGTTTATTAGGGAGGGGTGGGGAGTTTTTGGGCGGTGATAGGGTATCATGCAAGAAGCGGTCAGTTTCAAATTTCAACGGGTGGTATTCCATTAATTGGCCTTTGTTTCAATGTCAAGTTTCCGGTCAATACGCTTGCTTTACACGGAGTGAGAGACTCTGCTTCATATGCCATTTGACTCTTTTTTTGCCTTTTTTTTTTCTTTTCTTTTTCTTTTTCTTAAACAAAAGCTTAGGTGATGGGAGACTGCCCCAGCCAAGGGCATGTTACAAGTCTCAGAGAGAGCTTACAGTGATACTTATAGATCACCCACCAACGAGAGCCATTGGCACGAGTCAAGCCTCAAACCTTACAACTAGATGTCCAAGGTCTTACCAACTCAACCAACTTCAATTAGCATCTTTTTTTTTACTATTCCTTTGTACTAATTAATAATAATAGCTTATATATAGCATGCAACTTGATCAAGTTTTAGTTGTCAATGTGATTAACTTGCAGCATATAGCATTCTCTTCATAGCAGGGATATACAAATACAAATTATATAACAGTATAACTTGAATATGAAGATAAATAAAACAAAAAAATAGAAATCTATCTAACTGAAATGATAGGTGGAAAGTCACTCAGAGAGGTCTCAAGTTTGAAAACTCCTTAGACCCATTGTATAGCTTCTTATGAACCGATATATTACTAATTGATATGGATGTGAATGTGAGCTTATGCAACAACAATAAAAAACTTGGAGGATAAATGGGTAGCCATCTAAAAAACATGGTATACATTCATTCAAAAAATGGCTTAATGAGTAAAAAGACTCTTGAAACTTACACAAAACAGCCAAATAAACTCATAAACTTTTATTTTTACCAAATAAGGCCTTTTTCTAATGGCAGTCAATTTTGCCATTAAATATGCCATGTCATCAGGTCACGTGGCTATAAATTTCACGTGGCCAAAATTATTTTTTTTGAAAAAAATTAAATTTTCAGGGAAAAATTGTTTAGAAAATTTTCACAAAAAATAAATAAATAAATTTTTCGAGAAGCCCTTTTTCTAATAAAAATTTTTTTTCTTGAAAATTTTTTTTTTCTGATTTTTTTGCCATGTGGCCTAATGATGTGGCCAAATTTAACGGCGAAGTTGACTGCCATTAGAAAAATGGTTTACTTGGCCTTTTTTAAGAGTTAAGGGGCTTATTTGACCAAAATTAAAGTTCAGAGATTTATTTGGCCGTTTTGTGTAAGTTCAATGGTCTTTTTGCTCATTAAGCCATTCAGAATCTAACAAAATTTTAGTGTTCAATGAATTTAACATAATGCACAAGTGAAGTTAATTAATGATTGACATATGTGATCCTTTTAGGCAGGAGCGAATTGATAGGTGATACCGTGATATTGAGCCGCCAATCTGAAGAATATTATTTGGAAGGGGGGATTCAAAATTATCAATATAAACTTGCTAAAATAATCTACATATATGTTCACTAAATCTTTGCCAAAATCAACATTGGAAAAAACTAATCCAGCAGCATCGATCGGTATGCGATGAGTAGCTTTAAGGTTGAAGTTCTAGTAGTGGAAATGGTTATAAACTTGAGTGCAATACGATCCTTATCATGTTTCTTCGGTTTTTGTCTCTCTTTGTGTTTTCACTTTAAAGTTTTGAATGAGACCATAATGGGACGTTCAGTCATAGGCAGATGCAAGTAAACAATTGTATGGAATGATAGACCTATCACATCACATTAGAAAAATCAATATAATTATACGTATGATTTATCGATTGCGTTGTAACTCTTATGCATAGACCCGAGTCTATAACAGCAATAGCAATAAAGAGAGATTCCTCATCCCTTGTAATTTGTACTACAATCAGCATCTTATAACTCCACATGCAATCACCAACAATTGTTTCAACTTTCAAATCTCTTATCTCTCTCTTACTTTTGTTGCTCTTTTCGTTGTTTGTTATTCCACAGTAAATATATCTATATCTATATCTATATCTATATCTATACTATATATAAAAGTACGAATAAGAGGAAATTTTATGTTTTCCGATAGCATCCTTTTTTTAAAAAATATATTTCTAAATTGCCATTATTAAATAATATTTTAATTATTTCACTATTAAAATAATGGAAATTTAGATTATCCTCATTAATTAGGATCCAACGTGGCCAATAGGGATACCCCACATCATCTTTAGCATCTGAATTTTCGTCCAAAACATTCTCCAAGTCGGTTTAGGAGAAGATCAATTCTGTCTAGAAATTTCAAGGGCAAAATCATCCACTAAAACAGCAGAATTAGGTCTTGAGATAAACATAAAAGTTATAGATCTCGAAATCCTCTTTCCAACGGTACCTCATTTGCATTTTTCTGAGCTCTGGATCTTATGAATTTTCTTCTAAAACTGCTCTTGTGAAGTCTCTTTTTAAATAGGATTTAACAATACTGCATCAAGGTTGAATTATTATTGTATCATAATTAGTGATTGGACTTGAACTCCTTTGGACTTCCATATTAACGAATTGGGTGTAAGAATATCAGATTTAGACTTCAAGACATCTGGCATGGCAATTTGGACTTCATGGACTCAAACGAGCCTAATGGGTCTATTGGGCCGAAATGAGACAAAATCAATAGTTTCTCCAAATCTATCTATACTATATAAATAAAGTACGAATAATGGAAAACTTTATGTTTTACGATTGTACCCTTTTTTCAAATATATTTCTAAATTGACATTATTAAAAATTTATATTTAAAAATTAATTATAAAATTTCAATTTAGACCAAATTATAAGTTTGTAAAATTGATTTTCATTGATGAACATGCAAATTTCTACGAATAATAGGAAATTTTATGTTTTCTGATTGTACCCTTTTTTCAAATATATTTCTAAATTGCCATTATTAAAATTTAGTATAATTTTATTATTTAAAAATTAATTAAAAATTTCAATTTAGACCGAACTTTTATAAGTTTGTCAAATTGATTTTCGTTGATGAACATGCAAATTTCCTTTACTATTATTTTTTGAATTTAATATTTTACTTTTAATTTCAATTTTTTAAATGTCAATAGAAAAATTAAACTAACACTAATACTAACACGTACAATACTATTGTTAGTGAAGCTTCATCTCTTCGTTATATAATGTTTTGTCGCATTTAATTTGTTTAATTGGAAATTGTTGAGTTAGAAGAGTAGGTGATATTATGATTTTGATTTTCTTGACTCTGTATGGTAATCAAAATTTTATAAGATGGTTATTATAATTTCATGAGGAGGTTATCAAAATTCCATAGTGTGGTTACCAAAATCTCATATGGAAGTTATAAAAATTTCATGGGAAGGTTATCAAAATTTCATAGTGTGGTTACCAAACTTTTATAGAATTGGGTTATTTAAATTTCTTAGGAAGGTTATTGAAATTTCATAGTGTGGTTATCACAATTTTATAGAAATGTTATCAAAGAAATTATCAAAATGTCATAGCGAGGTTATAAGAATTTCATAGTATGGTTAACAAAATTTCATATGAAGATTACTAATATTTCATGGGGAGGTTATCAAAATTTCATAGTGTGGTTATCAAAATTTTTTTAGTGTGGTTATCAAAATTTCATATGAAGGTTATAAAAGTCTCAATTTCATTAGGAGTACCAAAATTTGATGGAAGGTTATTTTAATCTCATAGAGTGATTATCGAAATTTCATAGAGATCGAATTATCAAAATTTATAGGAAGATTATCAAAATTTCATAGTGTTGTTATCAAAATTTCTAATCGAGGTTATCAAAATTACAAAATTGTATTATCAAAATTTCATAGAGGGGTCAACAAAATTTTATAGAGAGGTTATCAAAATTTCATAAAGATGTTATCAAATTTTCAAAATGTGATTACCAAAATTTCATAGTGGTATTTCTAGGGAGGTTATAAAAATTTCATATAGTATGCTTACCAAATTCGGAAGGTTATTAAACTTTTATTACGGAGTAATTAAAATTTCAAGGAGGATATCAAAATTTCTTATGAAGGTTATCAAAATTTCATAGTTTAGTTTTCAAAATTTCATAAGAGGGTTATCAAAATCTCATAGTATGTAGATCAAAATTTTATAGGGAGATTAACAAATTTTCATAATGAGATTATCAAACATTCATAGGGAAGTTATCAAAATTTGTAGTTATCAAGATTTCATAAGGAGGTTATCAAAATTTTATAGGCAGGTTTATCAAAATTTCATAGCGAGGTTATCACATTTTTATATTATTATTATCAAAATTTCAGAGTGTAATTACTAACAATTCATATGGAGGTTTTTAAATTTTCATAACGTGGTTATCAATATATCATATGCAGGTTATCAACATCTCATAGTGTTGGTCATCAAAATTTCATTGGGAAGTTATCAAAATTTCATGATGAGGTCTTCAAAATTCCTCAAGGAGGTTAATAAAATTTCATAAGAAGGTAAAAGAAATTTATAAAAATATTATTGAAATTGCATAGTATCGTTATTAAAATTTCATAGGAAGGTTATCAAAATTTTATAAGGAGATCATCAAAAATAGTGTAATTATTATAATTTAATAAGGAGATTATCATAATTTCATATGAATATTTCATTTAAATACGTTGGACCATGTGCAACGCACGTGAAAATTAAAACTAGTTAACAAAAAATATATTTATCTAAAATAATTAAAGAGTCCTTCAAGTCTCAGTTGTTAGCCAAATCCATTAATTTAGAGGAATTTTTTTCATACTTTCTCATCAATCAAAATTTCCCAAGTACATGCCGTATTTGGGTTAATTATTTTTTCTTGCAATTTGATAGTTTCAATTCTTGCGGCAACATGCAATGAGTAACGTCTTGGGATCTCAAACTTCTACAACTTGGTATTTAATTATTTTCATTATCAATTTGATCTATGTACCCAATTAATTAAATTACATCATCCATTTGACATAAAGTTAAAATATTCATAGCAACACATACATTATTATAAGACTATGTTGGATTATTTAATTCATCATGGAGTCAACGTGTTTCCTTAATTTATAAGATTATATAATATAGTTTAACATATCTCAAACTATATAATATTATTTTAAGATAGATTAGCATGATGATTTCTCAAGGGTTTATTATATGGGGTTTGGCAATCTCAGTTATACTTAAATACCCTTTTTTACCCTTCATCGGAACTAAAATATTTGGGCTATTAATCTGCTGGTAAATTATTGGATTCTTAGTTTAGGTGACTAGTATCCCCAACAATCTCAAATACCAAGAAAGAAATAAAATATTTGGGTCTTATTCACACCTAGTTGCCCCTGTCATACTCAACCATATTTATACAAGTAAATGACCAAAGTATTAATTAGAATTTGCCAATTAAATTGATCATTTAATGTATCTTGACCTATGATTAAGAAATTCTACTGGTTTAAATGCTTAATTAATACTAATTGTTTAGAAGAATAATTTGGACTGAGGTTTAATTAGGCATAATATGAAAATTGATCCCTAACCTTTGTTGAAAGTGTCAGATAAGTCCTTATGCTTCCAATTGACTCAATTAAGCCCTCATTCTTTAAATTTTTGACAAATAAACCCGAATTTAGATCAGAAGAAAATTGTGTCGGTTTTTAACCGAAGGTGTTGCTTGATGATAAATTTAGTAGTATCTGTTTATCTACAAAGTGCTTCATTATTTGACCTTTTTTCGTCCAAATTCTTATCAATTTAAAAAGAAAACAAAAAATATCAGAAGAATGATGGCTCAATTGATCAAATTAGAAGTGTAGGGAGTAATTTACAGTTTCTACAAGGTGGAGGACTAGTGTTAAGTATAAATTTTGTTTAACAAGAGACTTTTTACGAGTCAATCATCGATAGGTTTACTTCTTGTCCAAATTAATAGTCAATGGTTAGAGATGTAAGTCGTAAGATTAAACATAAAAAGCAGCCTCTTGCCTATGATAGACAAAGGTTGTAAATGAAAGGGTCAACACGTCTTAGCATTTCTTTGCATTAATATCAAAAGAAATAATATAATTAATAACAAAAAAAAAGAAATGATTAATTGAAATCTATAATATATTAACAAATTTCTTCCTGATCGTAAGAGAAAAGCAAGCTAAGCGAATTCACCATTTTAGATGTGACAATGCCAAGAAGGATGGTTATATCTTCTTTTTATTAAATTTCTGAGCGAAGATATTTATCCAAGTTGTTAATTCTTTAATTATTCAACAGTTGATTTTGTTTTCCCTAAAAAAAACAGTTGATTTTGTTTTTTATTTTAAGAATTCAACAGTTGAAGTTTGAACCAATAGGTTATTAGAATTGAATTGATAATTTTGATCTATAAATCAGTATGAGATTTAGATTTTTTTTTTGGTTGACAGATTTAGATCATTTTTTAAATATATTTATGCAGTAATTTGAGTATCTGACTAGTAGAAGTTGAATTTCCATTTATTAAAGATGTAATTAACTACTGTTCAGCCAAAAAGAAAGAGATGTAATTAACTTAGTACTAGTTCTACAGCCCGCGCTTCGCATGCGGATAGTCTATTTGATAAGTTTTGCTAAGAAAACTATTCTAAGAAATCGAATCTAGATGTTATTTTAAGAAAATTAGCTTAAAAAAATAATTATATTTTATTTTTTTGAAAAGCAATTATATACGTTTTATTTTATTTTATTTTTTTGAATGACAGGTAATGTGTATATTAATAGAAGAAGATAGATTTGGGAAAAATGTCTTGTTTGTATTTGAGTATAAGTGTAGCTTATATAGCTGTACAGAATATATCTGATAAGATTACATATACAATTGAATTTAAACTAGGATTAAACCTATCCTTAAGTGATAAGACCTAGGTTTGAATACTTTGAGATTTAAATTTCGATTTCCCTCTAATATGCTCCCTCAAGATGGTGGATCAATCAAGAACACCGATCTTGGATATAAGCATATGAAATCTGTCACTAGAAAGGGGTTTGGTTAAAGCATCAGCCAGCTGATCTTTGGTGGACATATGCTTAACTTGAAGCTCACCAGCTTGGACCTTCTCTCGAACAAAAAGATCAAGCGCAAGATGTTTCATGCGAGTGTGAAACACTGGATTGGCACAAGTGTAAGTTGCACTTAAATTATCACAGGGATTTGAAGTACAAGGAATATGCAACTCCTTCATCAAGGATTTGATCCAAGCAATTTCAGAAACTGTTTTGTGCAATGGACCTGTATTCAGCTTCAGTAGAGGATTTTGCCACTGTTTTTTGCTTTTTAGAACTCCAGGAGATATGTGTATTACCAAGATAAATGACATAAGCTGAGGTGGATCTTTTATCATATGGATTGCCAGCCCAATCAGAATCTGAATAAGCAGTGAGCACTGGATTTGCAAGTTTCTGAATAAAGAGACCATGCTGCAGCGTCCCTTTGAGATATCTAAGTACTCTTTTCAAAGCCTGAAGATGCTTCTCAGTAGGTTTGTGCATAAGTTGAGAGAGCCTGTTAACCACAAAGCTAATATCCGTCCTGGTTAAGGAAAGATACTGCAGTGAACCAAGTATCTGTCTAAACTGATGAGCATCAACAGATGCAGTGCCATCATGCAAGGTAAGGGCAGTTGTTGTTGACATGGGAGTGTTACTAGCCTTTGCTCCACTCATATTAGCTTTGTCCGGAATATCAGTGATGTACTTCCTTTGAGAGAGAAAAATGCCACTATTTCGAGTTTCAACCTCAACACCGAGGAAGTAATTTAAGTGTCCAAGATCCTTCAGAGAAAACTTAGAAGAGAGAGCTGCACTAAACTTCTGTAGAAACTCATCATTGTTACCAGTTAGTATAATATCATCAACATATACTAACATATATGCTAAAATGTCATCTTTGCAGTATATAAACAATGAAGTATCAGCAGTTAAATTTTGAAAACCATAGTGTTTGAGAAAAGTACTCAAGGCACAGTACCAAGCTCTTAGAGCCTGTTTCAAACCATAAAAAGTTTTCTGCAGTTTGCATACATAGTGTGGTTTAGCTCTATCAATAAACATGGGTGGTTGTTTCATAAAAACTTATTCTTGCAACTCCCTTTGCAGAAATGCATTGTTAACATCCATTTGATGCAATGGCCATCCATTTGACACTACAATGCACAAGACCATTCTGACGGTAACAGGTTTAATGACATGACTAAAAGTTTCATGATAATCCGGTCTAGCTCTCTGTGTAAAGCCTTTTGCAACGAGTCTTGCCTTGTACCTGGAAATACTCCCATCAGAGTTTTTCTTAACCCGAAACACCCATTTACAACCTATGACATTTCGATCAGAGGGTGGTGGAACTAGCTCCCAAGTCTTGTTCCTATGCAGAGCCTCTAGTTCTTCATACACTGCTTCTTTCCAATGAGGAATTTTAACAGCCTTGGAGGCATAGGTTGGTTCCTCAGTCGGCTCAATTGGATACTTGGTAGCTGTGAACATCTTTTTAGGCTTGTAAATCTGATTTTGGGATCTAGTTCTCATGGGATGAGTACGAGTAGGCTGAGAGATAGAAGATGCAGGTTGAATATTTTGAGAAGAATGAATTGAAGGAAGGAGTGAATTTGTTACCTCATTAGTTGGTAGAGCTGGATTGTCCACTAATGAAGCCACTGGTTGAGGTGTAGAAGAGTTTGCAACTGCACTGGAAGAGTGAATAGAAAGAGATTGTTGTGGAATTACTGTTTGTGTAAATCAGTGAATACACTAGTTTGAGAAGCAGAAGGCTGTGAAGCTGTAGAATTTGAAGAAGATGCAAACGGAAACCTATATTCATTGAAAAGGACATGACGAGAGACAAAGATTTTGTTTGCATCTAAATCTAAACACAAATAAGCATTCTGATTTTTTGCATACCCCAGAAAAACACAAGGCCCGATTTGGGAAGAAGTTTATGCTAAATATAAGGTTTTAACCAAGGAAAACATAGACAGCCAAAATTTTTGAGTTTACTGTAATTTGGAGTCTGGTGAAACAAACATTCATAAGGGCTTTTATTAGAAAAAACTTTAGTTGGTAGTCTGTTTACCAGGTAGACAGCAGCTTGAAATGCATAAGGCCAAAATTTCAAGGGCATGGATGCATTATGCATAATGGTAAGGCCAGTTTCCACTATGCTTCGATGTTTCCTTTCTGCAACAGCATTGTTCTCAGGGGTATGTGGTGGCGTTTGCAAGTGTTGAATGCCCAGAGAACTGAAAAAAAAAAGACTTTAATTTTTCATACTCACCACCACAATCAGAAAAGACGGTCAGAATATTTGTGTGAAAAAACTTTTCCACAAGAGTTTTAAATTTGGGAAAGATAGAGTAGACATCAAACTTGAATTTCATGGGGAAAAACCAAGTATATCTGGTATGATAATCTACAAAGCTAACATAGTATTTGATTCCATCAGGAGAAGGAATACGAGCTGGACCCCAAACATCAGTAAACAGAATTTCAAGAGGTGCTTTAGTGACAAAATTCAAATGATCAAAAGGTAACTTATGGATTTTATTGCAAGCACAAGAAGCACAAAATTCAGTAGATGAATCCTTAAAGCAAGGTAAATCAAAATGATTAACAAGAAATTGCAGGGTTTGAGATGAAGGATGGCCCAATCTCTGATGCCATATTTTCTTGTTTTGTATAGTGCCAACTAAAGCTAAAGCATTCCCTCCAAGAAGAGAATCACCAGGAGGAAACTCATATACACCATCCTTATTCAGGCCTCGAACCAGTGGCTTCCTCGTAGACAAGTCCTTCACCAAAAAACAAGAATCAAAAAATTCACATGAGACATGGTTATTTTTGCAAAATTTGGAAACTGAAACAAGATTGTTGTTGGCTTTAGGAACAACTAAAACATCTTTTAATGCAAAAGAGTTATGTGGAGTGTTAAGAGTAGCAGATCCAGTATGAGAAACTGAAAGACCAGTACCATCTCCAACATACAACTCATCTGTGCCATCATAAGGCGTGTTTAGATCCAGATGCTCCAATTTGGCAGTGACATGATGAGAAGCTCCCGTATCAGCTATCCAGGGAGTGTTCTTCACGGGTGTGTGAGAAGGAGGCTTTGCAGTAACATGATTAGCAGTCATGGGAGCTTTCTGAGGCTTGATTTTGCGACACCATTTAGCAGAATGTCCAAGCTTGTCACAAAAATGACAAGTAAGCCTAGTGCCATGCGTACCAGTGGATTGAGAGGGTCTGAAATTTTGTTTTAATTGATGATTTTGGTGTTTGAACCTGTTACCAGTGTTGCTGTGGTGTTTCTGAGCAGAATAGGTTGTTGCAACAATATGATCAGTGGCAGATTCTTGCTTTTTCAGAAAAAACTCATAATCACACATCTTCTCCATTAATTCTTCATAGGAAATAATAGACTCCCTGGCTCGAATTCCTACAGCAATTTCCTTGTATTCTTGACCAATGCCATTAAGAGCATAGATCACGAGATCATCTTCCGAGACTGGAGAGTTTATTAGTGCCAAATCATCTGCAATAGTATGAATGGACTGGAAGTATTCACTTACAGATTTGGAGCCTCTTGGTTGAGCCAGCTTTTCCTTCAGAGACATCATCCTTGATCTGCTCTTGCTGGCATACATATGAGTGAGCTTGTCCCAGGCTTGTTTGGACGTTTTGCAAGAAGCAATGAAGGGCACCACTCCTTCTGTTAAGGAGGAAATAATTCCATGAAACAAGAGTTGATCTTGCTGAAACCATAACTCATACTCAGGATTCGAAACAGTGGAAGTTGTTCCATTTGCAGCAGCAGATTGAATGGTTGAAGAAGGGGAAGATTTTGTTCCATCAACAAAACCCAGCAACTTATGACCAAGTAATAAAGAATTAAATTGAGCCCTCCAAGAGGGATAGTTATTTGAGTTTAATTTTATGGGAAGTTGGGCAGCGGAATTGATGGTTACGAGAGTTGAAGTAGGGTTAGCAGTTGATGAAACAGTGGTTGTAGACATGATGAAGATGAGAGAAAAAAAGAGGGAAGAGAGGAAAAAAAAAAACATTGTTAAGCTTTTAAGCTCTGGATTAGAACTGGCAGATGGGCAGGTCGGGTTGGATTTGGGTTCGGTCAGTTTCGGGTTAAGAAAATTTCGGGTCATACGGGTTCGGTTAATTTTCGGTTTCGGGTTGGGTTGGGTTCGGGTCGTTCAAATGTCGGGTCATTTGGGTTCGGGTCAATTCTGGGTTGGGTCGTTTTCGGTTTCGGGTCATACGGTTCGGATAATTTCGGGTTTGAACCTCGGGTTTTCGGGTTCGGTTCTTTTCGGGTTCGGGTCGTTACGATTCATTTTTTCGGGTTGAATATTTGGGTCATTTCGGGTTTCAAATTTGATTCGAGTCATTCAAGTTTGCGTTTCTCGAAGTTTAAATAAAACTTTTATTTCTATTCTTATAATTTGGGATTAATAAAAATTCTTTTCCAATTGTAGTTATATATTAGTCTTTCAACTAAATCTTTTTTGTGGCATTTATTCGATAACTTTATATTATTTTTTTACTATAGAAAACACAATTAGTCTTTCCATATCGATTCATTAAATTTGACATTAATTATACAACTTAT
>AWUE01018933.1:0-31144 GCA_001974825.2 Corchorus olitorius
ATAATTATTTTACAATTTTTTAGTTTTTACAATTTAAATATAATTAATTCTAATTCGGGTCATTTCGGGTTAATCTGTCGGGTTGATCGGGTTCGGGTCATTTTGGGTTTGGGTCATTTTCGGGTTCGGGTCGTTTGGATTAGGGTAATTTCGGGTTCGGGTACCCAAAATTTCGGGTCATTTCTGGGTTGGGTCAGTTTCGGTTTCGGGTTGGGTGGATTGGGTTGGTTGACTTCTTTAGTCAAATCGGGTTGGGTTGGATTTGGTTTCGGGCGGTCGGGTTGGATACCCACAGTCGGGTCAGCTTTTGCCAGCTCTACTCTGGATACCATAATAGAAGAAGATAGATTTGGGAAAAATGTCTTGTTTGTATTTGAGTATAAGTGTAGCTTATATAGCTGTACAGAATATATCTGATAAGATTACATATACAATTGAATGTAAACTAGGATTAAACATATCCTTAAGTGATAAGATCTAGGTTTGAATACTTTGAGATTTGAATTTCGGTTTCCCTCCAATATATATTAGCCACCATCATTTCTTTCTTTTTCACTTTTTTTTCCCTTTGGTCTTGTGAGTTTTGTTCTTAAAATTGTTGTCTATTTATAGTCATTTTGATGCTTGTATTTTTCTTTAAATCCAATAGTTCATTGCATTTTGTATTATTTGGTATGTGTGCTTATTTAATAGGTTCAATAGTTCATTGCATTTTGTATTTTTTGGTATGTGTGCTTATTTAATAGGTTTAATTGAATAAACAACACAATTAATAATAAAATATGTAATAGAATTATTATTTTATAATAATAATAAAACTCACTATTTAATGAATACAAAGATGATAAACAAACTTTGAGGAGACTAACAATTAACGCATTTAAAAGAAACAAAACGCCATGTGGCGTTCAATGAGGGTATTGCTCATAGAGTTAATAGTAGGTATAATATGGGTGTTTTCTTTCTCTCTCTCTCTTGGAACAGCTGATGAAATGAAATTTTATATTATCCTTAAGAAAATTTAAAAAAAAAAAAAAAAAAAAAAAAACTAACTCTAGAAAGGATTATGTTTGGCCTCGACAATGCCAACAATATCATTTCACACCTCAAAATTTGTTGTCATTTTTCATGCCCATATGAAGCTAGGAAATTTACAAAAAAGAAAAAAAAATCTCACCCAGAGTGGTTAGCCTCTTATTTAGAACAAGAATATAAATATTTTCGTCAAATCAGAAGTTGCATATACTCTTTCAGAAGAATATGTAAGGTACTGATCATTTAAGTTAAGCAAAAGTCAAACTCAATACAACAAAATAGAACTTGGAAAATAAAAAAGAAAATTATTGCAGTACTAAGAAATTATTATATATAGTTTGACAATGTTTAAATCAATGATGATTAGGATTTGGTAAAGGGGTTGCAGTGACAAATGAGTGGAACAATGTTAGAGCCTGAGAAGGGGATGTGAAAGGAACCTCATGAGCAGCTCCCCTCACTGTTGCAAATGTCAAATATGTTACATTTTCCCCATCCTTTGGTGCACCAAATGATTGTGTCCATCCTCCTACCTGCAATCACAATTTCCTTCTCATTTCTCAATTCATAAGACTAATTCTTCAGATTAAATCGCGCATTTTGACAAATGAATTTACTTCTCGTATAATTGTTTATAATTAATTTGACTTAAAAAAATTTAACTATATATTTAAGCACTTTGAAATTTGACCATGAAAGTTTTTTTTTCTTTTATTTTTTCATTTTAAATGGGGAAAAAAGAGGCTAATTTTGGCATTGACAATTATGGTAGGTGTCTCAATGTCACATGCTTATCTTTTCTTCCTATATGCTATTTCTCAAATGTTTTCTCATGGATATCAAGAAGAAACAAAAGCCTTTGAGGCAAAGGCCCACATGTATGGGCCAAAAATGGTTGAAAAAGGTTAGCAGAGTAACAATAGAGATTTAGGGTAGGATTTACCTGTTTATGGTCATACCAAGTGCCATAATCTGTAAGGGGAATGAGATTCAAATCCTTTGCAATGTTATTAGCAATTATCCTTGTCTGAGTAAGAGGGATTTTTGCATCTTGGTCACCACTGTTTGATATTATAAAAGAAAAGACACCATTTTAAACAATTAAATATAGCAGCCAAAATTGAACAAAATATAGAATGAAAATTCTATTATGAACTCGTGTGTATACTTGTATAACAAGACAGGGATTCCCTCTTTGATAAGCTCTGAGACAATGGGAATGAGGTTAATGGCTAAGTTGTCTTCTTGATAGACAAGAGGCCTGCAAAGCCAATATTAGTTTTCCAATAAATAATGCTAATGTATATATATTGTCCAAAATTGACTAAGAATCTATAGAAAAAAAGAGATAGAGACCCTTCACAGAAATCCCAATGGAAAGGGAGGTGAGTTGTATTGGCATGCAGTGCTTTTTGAACTTCAGGCCTATTCAGATAGGTAAAAATTCTTCCTTGAAGGCATGGGTCCCCAATTCTTGATCTCTTATCAATCTGTCCATGTATTCAAAATGCCAATCTCATAATATTGCTAAATAAATTGATAGATAAATATAATTTCAAAATTATACCAAGAATTATATATTGAGACATACAGCTGCATGTATCTTTCCAAGCTGTCCTTTAAGGTTAAATTGTTGTGCATTGCTTGGTGATAAGCACTTAGGCAATAGAAGGTCATCTAGTCCAATATCTACACCAACTTCATCTGCAACTCTATTGAACACATCATTGCATCCTTGAGACCATTGATCATGAACGTATTCGCGCAAATTCTTCGAGTCATTGCACACTGTCTTCTCCAAGAACAAGGTTTCATCTGATATAGCACCATGTGACCACAAGAAGTCTCCGGCCAAGACGCTAATGTCTATGTCCAAAAGTGGATTTCCAAGCTACAATAGAGAAAAAGACAAGATGATATTGGCTATAAGTATGATTTAGCCATAGGAAATGAAGAATTGGCTGTTACTTTTAGGCTTAATTTTGAGATTAAATTAATAAATTTCATATTACAGCAATGGCTTTCAGGTTGACTGGTTGGACGTTAGGCTTCTTGTTGTGTTCCACCAACAAGGCTGCAAGCTGTGGGATGTAGTGGCCTACAATCATTAATGTTTCAAAAGGAATGAAAATTAATATTATTTCACAATTAATTTACAGAACACTTGAGAGTTGAATGCATATATATAGTTAATTACCTGCATAACTTTCACCAACTAGGAAGAAGACAGAATCTTTGTACATTGGAAATTCTTCCAGCCAGTTCAAAATAAACATCAAGTTATCTTGAGCTAAAATAACCAAAAAAAAAATCATGAATGTAAGTTAAGGCTTAAGAAAAAGTTCATTGTTCTGTTAAAAGTTAATGAAAATGTCAAATACAATGGATCAATATAAGAAAATGCAGAATAGCAGACCTGTTTGTGTATCGTTCCAAAAGTAATTGTTACTAGTGTTTGAGTATGAAAATCCAACCCCAATTGGTGATTCCACGTATAACATGTTTGACTCTACCAAAATTATTTGTATAGATCATCAATGAATCTGTTAATTACTTTGCCAACATTCTATTTAAGGTGTATGGACCATGAAGAATGATATTGTAAGGTTTAAATTGTACCCAAATTCCATGAATATTGATTCTTAATAAGAGTTCCATCTTCTGCAGGTTTAAATGGACCATTTTCCATGAATGCTCCAAAACCAAGTGAAGAACAACCAGGCCCTACAATATTTCAACATTTAAACTTCATGTCAAAATCAATCAGACACTCCAAGAGGGCAAAAAAAAAAAAAAAAAAAAAAAAAGGAACTCCTATTTTCCTACTATATATAGCTAGAAAAGTCATAGCAGCAAAAATTTACTTTGTTCTTCTGAAACAAAATTTTGGTCAATACCCAAGTCATAGTAAAGTAAAAGTTTCCTATATGTCATGATTATTCATAGACTTATGGCAAGAAAAATGAAGAAATAACAATGGTTTCATTTCATGAACTAAGACATATGGAAAATGATTCTTGTATGAGATTTGAACCTCCATTGAGCCACAGAGTTAAAGGTTTCAATTCATCTGTATTCGATTCGGCCTCGACAAAGTAGTAGAAAAGAGCTCTGCCATGTCTAGCATCTGTAACAATGTATCCAGAATACTGATTGAAAGAAACATTATTGAGTTGTCCTGGCAAGAACGGTATCAATTCAGACAAAGAGTTAGAACATAAAAGAAGGAAAATCAATGACAAGAACCAAAAAGCCATGACAGAGTGATTATAGGGATCAGAATTATATATATTTCCTATAGCTTGACAGATTGTTTATATAGTTCAAGGATTTACATTGCTGGTTTCACATACAAGAAGACATAGGCTTAGATATACCGGCTTCTTGTTGTATCAGAAGCTTTGTAATAAAATGACAAGAAAAATCACCTAAACATTACAGTACAAACATATAAATTCCAATATATATGAATTTAAACATTAAAATGAGAAGACAATGCCAGAAATGGATAACTTGTTGTTGCAAGATGTAATGAGAATTAAGATTCCTTTATATGTTGCTTGTGCTACAACATTGTTGAATCTCCATCTCGTATATTTCTTATCTAGTTGTTTTAATTTAACTTATTCATAATAATATATATGAGGTGAGGAGATTAATTACAGAAATTGATACCCCAAAATGGATAACTTTTAAAAAAGAAAAACATAGTACTTTTAGTCGCTTTCCATTGCTAATAACTCCGCTGTCTATTTTGTCCCCTCCAGACCTGAAATCATGGATTAAACTTTTTTTCCCCTAATAAAGGCCCTAATTTATTTGTTTGTAGATTAGTTTGGACACAATTATTGGTGCTTGTATATTATATTATTATTATATTATCATATAAAAATTACTTCAATCCAAATAAATAATACATATATATAAAGAATTCTATTAAAACATTTACTTAAACCCTATATACATAATATTATATCAGAACTGCATGGAATGATTTCGAGTTGTGTCATTTGAAAAAGAAAAAATGTAGAAACTAGAAAATCAAACGGGATTTATGTAAGAATTTGACTGATAAATTACAACATTACTATTATATCTTAAAAACAACTATCAAAATTTACAAACTTAAACATTAAACTTGTAGAGAAACTGTTAGTAGCAATAATGGTGCTTAATTAGAGTGAAGAGGACAGATGATGATTAATGGTTGTAGTGCATGTCGTGTTGGAAGACAAATTAAGAGAAACCACATGTCCTTCAAAACTTGTCTGAAGAAAGATAAGCAGGTAGCTGAAGAAGCAGCAGCAACCATTCATGGAACAGAAATAGAAAGCAGACTGCAGTCCAGCTGAGCTGAATAATTAAAACTAGTACTATTTATAGTAACATGATGATGATGATGATCAACATAATGTAAGACTTTTTAGATGATGAGACATGAAATGAGACAAAGCAACCCGTCCTTTGTTGATTTTATAGTACAATAACCTGTCCTCTTCATGTTCATTGTTCACTCACAATATAGTCTTTGAAAGGTCACTCAAAAAAGGAAAAAAAAAAAAAGCAATGATGTCCTTGTCAAATAGTATACCCACCATAACTAATCAAGAAATAATGAGCCCAAACCAGAAAACCAACTTGAGTAAACTCAATTTTATCACAAAAATCATATAACACCAAAATTAGAAGAAATTAATTACCCAAATCCAAAATTGCCCCAACCCAAAGTTTTTTCCAACCCAAGACCAATCACGAAAGTAACTCAATTTTAGTAAGAGCTGTACTCCTGTAATGGATCTTGTCTTGAACGAGATCAATCATAGATTATTATTCATATGAATATGCTAATAAAAAAAATTGTCAAATTAATAACAAAAATTCATCAAATTCATTATTAAAGAATCCAAAACTTACCTAATTTCGAGACTAACCTCAATTTGGAAACCTAAACAACCCAAACCAACTTCAATTAGAGAAAGAAACAACCTAAACCTGCCTGGAATGTACAAGTACAACATAACTCCCTAGAAACCCTACAACCTAGGCTTTGAAGTTAGCTACTCAGTTGCCTTGCCCAACAATGAGGTGAGTTCCATGACTCAAAACTTGATCATAGAAAAAGGTGACAATACAGTTGATATTGTAAACCTTTTAATGGCATTCAAGTTATCAGAATCATCAAACTATGTTATCATATTAACATAAAGGAAACTGTGAAAATTGGCATCTTTGTCATAAATCTCTACAAGTCAGTCATTTACAACATGAAAAAGAGAAAGTGAAAGGGGCCAGTATGAAGGTAAAAACTGTGCTAGAAAAGAGTGCACTTTTAACATTTCCTCAATGAGATACTACAAACTTCCTCCGGTGCACTTGCAGCAGTTTTACAATTTTTTTCCTTTTTTTTTTTGTTTTTTTGTTGTTTTTCCCTGTTATATACAGAAACTGTAAGGAAAAAGAAAAAGAAAAGAACCTCATGTCCCACTAAGAGGAGAGAAGGAAAAAAAACATAGAAAAGAAGGAAATAAAAGATCCTAATGCTGCACTGCAGCCACTGATATGACAGGGTTCATGAGAAAATGAGGTGTATTCCAAGGGTGATGTAATGGGTGGGATCAGTTTTCCACGATCTCAGGGCCTGTGTATAATGCTCCAACAACAGCCAATTCCTCAGGTTTCTCCCTTTCTTGAAGCCATGCATGCTTATCCTTCTCCTCTTCAGCCACTGATACTCCATCAACTGAGTCGAAATTTTCAACACTTCCATAATCAGCATTACTTCAATAACTATTGAGCAAATCATGGGGAGGTACAGAAAATGAAGAAGCAACATATTACCTGAGAACTTCGTGAAAGGATAGTCGAAGTAATACGTACAATGCCGTCCATCGGGATCAGAGTATGGTGGGCCAAGAACATCCAGCACTGCACATGCTGTCACAGCTGTGAAGCAATGCATGTTGCCTCCATCAGCTGGATAAAGTATGGAGGCGTTGCAAGGAGCAGTGAAGTCAGAGTCAACCTTAAGCTTAGCCAAACGGACTTCGGGATGTTGCACTGCTGTGAAAAAATAAAAAATAGTGTCAAAATGGTATCTTCCCACGCAAGTCAAGAACAGATGATGCTTTTCTATTCCCCGTTCGTTTCTGTCTGCCAAGGAATCTCTTGAAGGACTCCTACAGTGGCTTACGACTAATTCTATGAAAATAGCATAGGAAACATTGAAAGCATCTCCATATACTGCATTCTAAGTATATAACCATGCAAAATTTTATCATCTGCATATGAAACCCCAATCATGGAGTTCATCTTATCTTTCTTCAACCCCCCCCCCCCCCCGCCCCTCTCTCTCCGCCCTCTTTCTTTCTTTAGTTT
Organism: Corchorus olitorius; assembly: GCA_001974825.2. NCBI lineage: Eukaryota > Viridiplantae > Streptophyta > Magnoliopsida > Malvales > Malvaceae > Corchorus > Corchorus olitorius. The sequence continues at coordinate 7,411 of AWUE01018933.1, forward strand.
TTCCTAGACTACTAGCCTTTGCAGCACCCAGAGACTATTGCAAAAGGATACCACCCAACTCATCTGCTTCAAGGCAATAGAGAAAACAATTAACATTAGGAAAGCACTTACTTTCTGAAGGTTCCACAACAGCTGATGCATTGCTAGGGACATCTTCCACCCAATCATATGATTTGATGTGCATCGTACCAAAGAGAAGCTTACTGAAAACAGTCATTCCAGGGTGATTGTGAAGAGGAAGAACACCAGATGGAGGCAAGCAAAATATGCCCATCTGCAAAAATTAACACTTTTTTTACAAACCCCAACTAAGAGAAACCATACCATGTCAACAACTATCCGATTACATTCATAAAGATCAGAAAAGAATTTCAGTCATGCTTGTACGTACTGAAAATTTGTCACACTCATGAATGTGCAGGTATGTTATTGGTGGAGCTCGCCGAGTAACTGGCGGTCTAAAGAATGGCATCTGTGGTGTAAGACCAACATCCGCTGGCTGGATTTCATCTACACAAAAGAACAAACATAAGTAACGTCAGTGTCACATCAGTAGCATGTGTTGATAGTACCTTTAATTGTTGTTTTTGGCTCTACCTCCATCAGTTACACCCTTGCTTTCCTTAGATACTAAACAAAAGGCCACTGGCCACACTTCACTAGTCTTACTTAGATACAATAAGATAACAATCAATGAAAGCTGAATAACTTTGTTTCAATTACATAGGCAATTTTGTTAGTGAAATTAATTAAATTGAATATCCATACAAGAAAGCAGATGCAGAAACAAGGCGGAATCGTTTTGCATCACACATAACTAAGATGCATCAAAATTTGAGTAACTATATGACTGTAAAAGGAGATCATATTTTCCCATCTATGTTTTCCAGTTACACAGTTAAAGACTCATAAATCTAGTCTAAAGAAGAAGTACAATGCTTCACAGCACTTTAAAAAGAAAATGTATCCGACATAGGATCTAGATATGAGGAATTTTGCCTTCGACATTTGAAACATATGATACCAAAATGACACGTTATTTATTAAAAAACTTTAACCGACATTAACATTAAAAAGTACACGAGCAATGCATGTATGAAGGGCTTAACAGATATTGATGAACCATATGCAAGAAGAACACGAGTTAAAAAACAACGCACGCACCCCACTGCACAAATATTCAAAAGAACAGCAGTAAAACAACAGCAATGGTACACTTCCCAACATTTTTTTTCACCGTCTCATCTTCTCACATCATGTGACAGAAGTAACTAGTAGTACTTTATGATATCTCATTCTGTCACATACTAACAAGGGCATTGGGCAAATGAGTGCTAAGCCAATGACTTCATGCCAAGCTGACCCTTTAAAAAACATAAGTAATTACAAAACCATCACATGTATATATCGAAAGACAGGCATTGTCCAAAACTCAACAATTTTCCGAAGATGTTAAGAAGTTATTTGATTATTTCACAAAATGCTAAGACGATACAGCATTGTCAAAAGACAGGAAAAAATTCACAACCAAATTCAAAATTTTCGTACTTGATCAAACAACTAGCTAGCAAAACCCCCCAAAATTCAATCAAAATTGACACAAATAAATCAATTTCGAAGCAATTAAATTAAGAACTTTTTAATATCGATTAACTGCATTTAGACTCTTAAACAAAACTATCCAATAAAACCACAATCGAAACATACCCAAAACAGCTCTTAGCTGTTCAATTTTATCTGCAGAAGGGACAATTCCAGCCCCAGATAAGGAAAAAACATCCTTGCAAGTATCGAAGAGCCTTTGGACCCGGGATACCACGGGCGTCATCATCTTCTTATGCCGACGCCGGCTCTTCTTCCTACTGCTATCTGAAGTAGTAGTATTCCTATTCTTATTCGTATTGGAAACTTTATTTGTATCTCCTGTATTGGTTTTGGTTTCCTTGGGCAATTCACTAAAATCTTTCCCTTTTACATTATCAGAAAAAGTAGCTCTCCCCATTCAGCCTTCAGAATTGTTATTTCCAATAAACTCTATGAGATGGGCATATACCAATAAAAAAGAGCAAAATTTCGATATGGGTATTTCGGAAAAGTGTTTAAAACTGAAAATTGAAATCTGGGTGTGAAAGAAAAAGTGAAAAGAACCAAGAAATGGCGATGAGCAAAGAAAAACAGGGGAGGACAGAGGAAACAGGGGAAGCAAAAGAGAGTAAAAAAGGTTGTTGATTTTGGTATAATTCAAGATGGAGATTTTGTACAAGTTGAAGGAGAGTAAAAGGACAGAGATGTGAAAGTTGGCATCTCTGTTGGTGAGGAGAAAGAAGAGGGAATGAAGAGGTATAAAAGGGAGGGGACAATAAGAAGAAGAAAAAGGAGCAAATGTTAGGGTTAAGCTGAAAGGGAAAGAGTGAACAGTTGGTTTTTTGAGAGAGAGAGTGAAAACCAGGGGCCATAGTCTTGGATACTACTTCCCCCCTGCAGAAATCTATGGGCTATTCAAACAGCGGATTTTTTATCCAACTCTTCTCTCTCCCATTTTGATTCTTTTTCTCATTTTGCCCTCCATATTTTCATGTTTTCACAAGATTACCCCAAATCAAAAACATAATTATCCAACAGGTGGTTTTTTGATGTTCAAGTGGGCAAAATTACATGTTCAGGACTTTTGTTTTTGGAAATTTCTTGGCAAAGGGTGGGGACTTGGCTGTATTGTATTATTTTTGTCTTTCTTAAATTTTTTTTTTTTTAGATAATTGTCTTTCCTGAATCTTAAATCAATTTGATGGTTTGTTTTATTTTATTTGTAATAATCGATTAATTTGGAGAGACTTAATATGCTACCCAATGGTCAAACTCAAAGGCACCTAGTTTATGTCCCTTATTGAATGTCTTTTTTTTTTACTGTCTAAACACATCTATCTATATCTATTCAACAATTTACATTAATCCGAGTTGGGTCAATCACTAAAAAAATGAAGTTTTCTCAGCAATATTTTTCTTTATTCAAAAATCTCAACCTCGAGATTTTATTTAATGAGAATAAGTTATATTAGTCTGCGTTGGCGCTACGGGCATTCTTTATCTTAGAGTGGTGTTTTATTAACTGATTGAATAAGAATATTAATATAGTCAATTATATAAGGGCCACAAACATTTTTTATTCTAGAGTGGTGCTTGATTAATTGATTGAATTATAGAAGATTGCAGTTAAAATGCAATTTAAATGGATTAGTTTTAATGTTGTCTCTTGCTATTGGCATAAATCTATGTAAACTAACTTTTTAGACATGCAAAATTAAGAAGGTCAAAGAACATGCTTTTATTTGCAAGTAATAGGAAGTGGTAAGAGGTAATAAAATATGATGTTAATTGGATAATAATAGACACATTGAACAAAGGGTGGTTTTGATTCAGAAGGGGAAAAATATTGAACGGTCCATGGTGAAGGTATGGAGAAGGAGAAGAAAGAGGAAAGAGGAAAGAGATATGAAGTGAAAACAGAGGGGAGTGATGAAAGGTTTGATTTTTGGCAAACCTGAAGATTGATCAGCACCGAGGAGTTGAAAGGAAGCAGCAACTGAGTTGGTGAGAGGAAAAAAAGAAAACAACGGGAGAAACATTAATTAAAAGTAATTAAGGGTTTAGGGTTTAGAAGCAATTAATTAAAAGTCTTAAACATTAATTAAGAACAATTAAGGAAGGGAAATGGGTAATTACAAAAAAGGGTAGCAGGAAAAGGAAGGGAAAACTCATATAGGGGCTTTTTAGTCATCCGAAAAGTGAGAAAAGACAAAAAAAAAGGTGACACCATATTAATCCTCAATTTGGCATTTTAGTAATTTCCCTGCTAACTAAAAATAATATATAGTATATATAACTGTTATACTAGTTGAACCAATCAATTATTAGTATCATTTATTCTCGTTTGGAGAAATGATTACATAGAACGTTTCACCACATCAGTCATGGGATCGATCAGTAAAATAGTATTCCCTCTGGTCCAAAATAAGTGAAACATTTCCATTTTTTACTTGTTTCATAATAAGTGAATACATTTAGAAAACCAATACTCTTTTTATTTTCTTTTTCATATATACACTAATTAGTGCAGAGTTTTTTTTTCTTTTGAGCATAATAAGTAACACTTTCATATAAGAAAAAGATCAGAATACAAAAAGATCAGGATACAAAGACATCGGGAGGAAGACCCCCGTACGGCCGTACTGCACATAGTTAACAACATAGTGGACAGTTAGGGAGAAAGAAGATAAATGTAATTAATGAAAAGTTTGGGTGTTTAGGTCATTTCAAGTATTTTTTTTTTTTACTAAATTTAAGATGAATTAATCAAGCTTTTCATATCCAAACCAACTGGCGAACCGGTCAAGGATCCGTTCGACGGTTTGAGCGGTTCGACCGGCCGATCGGTCAATTAAATTGCTACTTTTATTGAATATTTAATATTTTATGGTATAAATATTAAATATGTCAAATATATATCAATTAAAAATGCTTGGCATAGTGGTTAAATATCTTATTTCAATGAAGTAAGAAATTATGAATTCAAATCCGACCACTTTCAAATATTTTTAAACATAAAATCCGGTTCACCCGTGTGTGATAAGTATTTTTTTAACATGAATATACACATGTGTATTAATTAATATGTAATTAATGAAAAAGTTGGGTGTTTAGGTCATTGCAAGTTTTTTTTAATTAAATTTAAGATGAATTAATTATTGTCTTAATATGTGTGATATTCCAAGTGTTTCACCCATTTTGAACTGTATCGAGTAACAACTTAGAGATTTTCCTATATTTTCTTAAGCCATACATCAATTATATCATATTTTTTGGGACTTATATATCCTATAAATTGTCTATTCATGAAAGTTGGGGCTAAATGTTGGACTAAAATCGTGGTTTATAGTTTTAATTTGACGTGACGTAATTTTGATGGTCGATCACATGACTAACGTGATGAGACAGTTTTATCTAATAATTTCTCCATTGTCTTTTCCAAGTTTAACACTATTTGATACGAGAGAAATGGTGAGAAAAGAAATTATATATATATAAAAAAAGAGAGAAACATAATTTTCTTTGACATTTGTTTGTTTGGTAAGTAGAGGAGTACGATAGGAATGAGAAGGTTTATTTCCATATTCATTTTCTTACTTACAAATTGGGAGGAAAGTGCACTTTCTCTAACTTTTAGCTTAAATTAATTAATTTGATGATAATTTTACCTTAATCTAGTTTTTCTTTCTAATTTCCATCCTTTATACTAATTTATACCAAACAAAAAGAAGAAAAAACAACTTTCCAACCCTTACTTCCTATTTCCTTTCTATGGATTTTCCTTTCCTCCTACCAAACATAGGTTTAAGAAATGAAGTTGAATTTTTTTTCACCAAAAAAAGGGAAATGAAGTTGAATTTTATTTCTTTCCATTATTGTCTATGGTTTTTTTTTTTGAGGTATTATTGTCTATGGTGTTTGTAAGTCTTTTCTAGCTAGGTTGTTTGCATAGTTAATATGGATCGGAGTACGTTCTAGTACGTAAGGGAACGGGAATCGATGCAGTACATTGATTCAAATTTGATGGTATATGAAGGAGTTATAATTTTATGATATAATATTTTGATTCGTGGTATGTAAATCTGTCCAAGGTAGAGGTGTTCATGGGCCGGGCCGGGTTCGGGTCGGGCCCAAACTTTGATTTATACCTATATGGCTTATCCAAACCTGACCCGGCCCGATCAAACGGGCCTAAATTTATGCCCAAGCCCGCCTAATTAAAAAAAACTTTGTCCAAGTCCACCCATTTAGTAATTAAATATATATTATTTATTTATTTTGAACTCATTATTTATTATTTAAAATATATTTATTATTTATTTAATAATATATATTATATCTAAGATAGTAAAGCTTAATTAACATATATATTTTTATCAAAATAATTAATTTACACATCTAATAAATATTTTAACTAGTCAATCTAATTAAAAACAAATAAAAATATTCTAATTATTTAAGTATACAGGCCGGGCCGGGCTCGGGCCGAGCTTTTATGGTTAAGACCAAGCCCGGCCCATTTTGTAAGCGGGCCTTAAAATTTTGTCCAAGCCCGTCCAACGGGCTTCAAATTTTTGTCCAAACTCTCCCAAATATCGGGCGGGCTTACGGGCTTGGGCGGGTAGCCCGACCCTTGAACAGGTCTAGTCTAAGGGTTGTGCTAATCACCTAGATCCGAAGGTCCGTCCAAATTAAAAATGAGAGAGTTTGGACAAAAATATTAGACCCATTTTTTGAGCTTGGGTAAGGGAGAAAAATCCGTATAAAATATGGGTCACGCTTGATTTTAACATTTTCGGCCTAAGTCTGGCCTGAGCCTAGTCAAAATTATATATAAATAATAAATTAATTAATTTGTTATATATTTTATAATAAAATTAAACAATTTATGTATATACCTTCATTTAAATTTAAATTTAAATTTGTAAGATTCTTGTACAATTTGAATCTATTTTATCAAAACTCATTTGGATTTAATTTGTTACTAAATTTTTTTTAATTTTAAACTTTATTTTTAAATTTTTTTAATTATTCTTTTTTTAAAAAAAAAATAAATATGGGCGGCCCTTAAGCGGTGTTGGTCATGCGCTGGAAGATATAGGATGGGCTTGGACGCATAGGCCTTAATAGTCGGGCCGGGCCAGAGTTGGCCAAGCATGTGCCTCTTGTTGATATCAAGCTCAAGTCCGGCTTGACTCCTGGACACCTCTATTGGTATGCTTTAATATGATTTTTGTTATCGTGAATAATATATAACAAGCATGCCAGCCTGCGCTTGCGCTGCAATCATCTTCTTATTAGGGCTAAAAGTGCGTTACCTAAATTCTACTAGGTAATTCATCAAAATAAAGCTAATATTCTACTCCTCCATATCTAAATAATTCATCAAAATAAAGCTAATATTGATTGTTGTTTGAAATGTATGTTGATTATCTAAAAAAAATAGTACGTTGTGGTCATTTTTTAATCTTGATTGCAATTTTTAAATTAATAGACTCGGGTAGGTGAAAGAATTTGGCTTCTGCATAAGGAATGCCTAATTTTTTGTTGTCAAGGAGCATGTATAGTTGTCGTAGGAAAATTGAATTAGTTGAGAGCATCTGCAGGAGCATATGTAATTTACACAATGCATCACAAAATGATTGTACTTAGCATTGGCTAACTGTGCTTTTGGAAATGTGGAAATATATTAGACATAAGCAACTAATGGAAACCTCAATAAAAAGGAAGTCGAATGATAAATAAAAAAAACTTTTTGTAAAATAAAAGAGGATTTAGGGAAATGTTAAATTTAAGTATCAAATAATATAATCAACAAATAAATCCAGATTTACCTCAAAATGTTGTGGTGAGAAGTGAAAGCTCCCCACTTTAGGTTATGTCATCCTAAGGCGCTGCTAAATTAAATGGAAGGATCTTATCAACATCCACCTGTAAATTTTAGGAAACAGAACGGAGTCCATGTGAAACGAATTCAGAGAAATGTTAGGGAAGAAGAAACCCACCCAAATAGAAATGAAGACGAAAGGGAAACAGAACTGGAATGTCAATAGTTTACTTATAAATCAACCGTTATTGCAGATACATTTATAGCACCAATCCTTTGGAATTCCGGCAGAGGAGCTGAACCGGTAAATCCTAATATCCTCACACAATTAATATGTAATTAAGACACACTTAATCATAAATATAAAAATAGTAAATTACAAAAAAGGGCAGCAGGAAAAGTAAGAGAGAAAATTCATCGAGGGCCTTTTTAGTTACTCGAAAAGTGAGAAAAGACAAAAAAAAAGCCAAAAGGAAGCACCACATTAATCCTCAATTTGGCCTTTAAGTAATTTCCATTGTCATTAAAAATAATATATAGTATATATATGTAAATTTTTGTAAATATCATAAATTTTTTAAAATAATAAAGCTTAGTTGATTTAATTAACTTAAAAATTGAAAAAAAAACTCACAAATTATCATTTTTAATAATAAACTAAAAGTTATTTTTGTTCAAAGTCCAATTTGATTTAAAAAAAAAGTAAACTTGTATTTTATTGCATTTGTTCCAAATCTATCACTTTTTAGATTTAATTGTTGGATACTTTTTGAATGTTGATGTTTATTGAAAGACATTTATTCATAAGTGAACAATTATTAAAAGACATATTTGTCTATAAAAGGTATCTTTATGATATAATTACTTATAAAGTTATGTCTATTTGCAAAGTCATGTATTGATCATAAAGTTATGTCTATATGAAAAGACATGTATGTTGATCAAGTATATAAAGAGCCTTCCACATAAACATTTTATAGACACAACCAATAATTCTGCTTCTCTATGAATATTCTCAAATGGCTTTGTTGTATCCCAAATACGACTTATCTAAAATAGTTAGGCAATATTGTATTTGAGAAAGTTTGGCGCCTCAAAGTCTTGTTTCAATATTTTCTTAATTTAGAAATTTTCTAACAAAACCTTAACTTTAACATTCTGATATCGAATCAAAGCCATTTCACCAAAAAAAAATCGAAGCCATTTTCTTCTTTGATTTTTTAAATATTTTTTCAAAATATAATATTACATATATTTAATTAATCTATACTAATTATAAAGTCAAATCCTGAGTTTGTGTCATGAGTTGACTCGGACACAAACTCAGTTTTTCACATTATAAAAACAAAAAATAAAACTACTCATTTGAAAAAAAAAAAAAACAAAACCACCAAGATATTTATAATATTTAATTTTTATTTATATCATCTAAAAAAACTACCCATTTAAAAGTGTCAAAAAATGGCCAAAAAAAGTGTTAAAAAAAAAACTATCATAAACTAACTTTTTTTAAAAAATTTTTTAATTTATGTATATTTATTTTTTTGGTGCCAAAAAAACTAACTTTTTTTATATTATTTTATTTCTACACTCATATAGTGAGTGCCATGTGTCTAGTTTGTTTCAATTTAAGAAGAATACTATACAAAGAAAATAATAATATATGTAGAATAATCATTATAAAGTACTCATTCTGTCCCTTTTTATAAGTCTCTTTCAATTGTATTTCAAATATTAAGAAATACAGTTAAAACTCTAAATTCTATAATTTTTTATCTTCTCCTTCCAAGTTTGCCCTTCTTCTCTCTCCCCTCACTCTTTCTTTCTCCTCCTCCCACGCACTATCTCCCTTCATAAATTCTGTTACCACTAGTAAGGGTAACTTGGATAAGTTAAGTAAAATATGCATTGGGTTTAGAAAAGGGACTTATATTTTGGGACAAAAAAAGCTTCTAGAATGAGACTTATAAAAAGGGATAAAGGGAATATTAAATAACATATATATATATATATATATATTTTTCTCATATAAAAAAATAACATATATATACTTCGGACCAAAAAAAATAAAATATATATACAAATTAAATTAATAAGAAAATTAATTAAAAGATATATTATAGATTTTGAAAATATTAGCAAAAAAATAATTAAGAAACCGTAACGGAAACGGTTTCAGTTTATTCCAATCTATGTATAGTGGAAACTAACCAAAATCTTACTTATCTAAGGTTTTGAATTCCAGTTCATGATTCTAATTTGGTTTCATGGTTCGGACAAATTCCATATATAGTCACCTCTAAATTTAGGATGCTAATAAAATGTTAAACATTTACTATAAGTTTTGGTGACTTGAATTCGAATTGTGATACCATCACCTTTAAGTGCTCAAAAAGGAAACAAGAAAAAATCAAATTATTATATACTCCTGATATATCTTCAAGTACAAAAAAAAAAAAAAAAGAAAATCCGAGGAACTTGCCTGTTTTATGTCAAATAAATATACATACTTATATAATATGAAATCTCAATCCGTATATTGGCAGCTTTATTTCCTTGGTTTTTCACATGCATTATAATTTATTTTTGAAGTAAAATAACATTACACCATATATATTTGTTTCCATAAATATATGAATTAATTTTCTACCTTATAATATATCAGCATTTTGAATCTGGTTTCCACTTTCCACTACGCCAATCATGCAACTATTGGAAATTTTATTTCCGGAATTCATATTTTTTATTTCTATTTTAGAATGAAACTACAAATTAATATCTTAAAAACAATACAAAAATGATAATAAAAATCAAAGAGAAAATTAAATTATAATAAAGTGGGATTATTATATAAGATATTTTTGTTGTTATTATTGCCATATAAGAGCAGCAAGTTGGAGATTAATTACTAATTCAAGTTATTATATAAACCACTTGTGACTTGTCTACTTTAATTAGCACTTTTTTTTTTTTTAAGAAAGATCAGTAGCAACTTACTGTTTATAGTTGGAGGTTAAAGAATTAGATAGCATCCCCAAAGAAATACTTTAATTAATTTTAGGCAAAAATGCATGTTTATTTTCCCCAAATTTTCCCATTACATAAATAATCATAAAGAGAGATGAAATTATATATGTAGTTTTGAGTTTTGACTTTTAAATCATCTTATAAATACTCAAAAAGCTGTTGATGTGTGTGCGAAGCATACTTTCAATGCCATATACTGTTTCAAGAAAAAAGAATCTAAAAAATCTCAAATAAAAATGTCTCAAAAAATTAGATAAAATAAACTAGCAAGAAACTAGTTTCATCGGCTCAAATTGAAAAATTAATCACCAAAACTAGTATTTCCACAAGCAACAACGTTATCTTATTTCATATATATACACACACACCTTAATTTGAACAAAATCGTGATAAAGTAAAGCATATTAATTAGTTTTATAGATGAAATCATATGTATGACACTTACTTTTGTAATTGTACATAGAAATGGTAGAGCCTTCATACCTCACAAAACCAATGGATCATATATATATACATCAATGACTTGATGAGATCCCTCTCTACACGTAACAATGAAATGAACTTGCTTTCCTTTTCTAGGCTGTCCACCATTTTTGCTATCTGTTCAAAGTATTAATGAAGAGAGTAAATTTTTAGATCCTATCAAATATAAGAACAAAAAATGAAAGCCAACAAAAAGAACATGCGTTACTGAAGAATAAATCGACACGCGTAAATCATGCTTGTAATCGAACAAAATTTGTTACGTTCAATACGTTTCAGGCCTTCAAAAAACAATTCATGTGTCTAAAGGATATTTGTTATTAAGAAAAAAAAGGTTTTTCAAAATTCAAATGTATAATTTTTTTTTTTTTTGCAAAATGTATAGTTTTTTTGTCCTATCAAATTAGATATCTTCAAACTATATATATATGTTGACCCGAGACTAATTTCTTTCAAATTAGGACTTCAAAGGAAGTTAAATTTTCTCCAAACAAATAATACTTGTATTCTCACAAAAAAAAAATACTTGTATTCTCATATTTACCAAGGTAACACTAGTTGTTGGTTCAAGTATATAATTATTTCGTCCACATTATAAAATAAAGATGAAGATGTATAGTACTTGTAAATTGTAATTTGGTACTAGGTACGTACAATATATCAACCATCATGAAGAGAGTAAATCTTTATATTATCACCACTTAATTCAAAGCAATTAATTCTGAATGTGACATTCCATCTAGGTATATAATTCAAAATCCTAAAGATAACAATCTCCATAATTAAAGTTGACTAGATTAAAGCATTGCGTTCACTAATCTAGCTTGGGCCAATGTTTTCAAGAGCAACATTCAATGGTTTGATTTGGTCCATGTATGATCATAAAATTTATTGAGTTGGAAATCTTTTAGAGAGCAAACTAAAACCCTAAAGTGAAGAACTTTCATGTGAAATATAACAAGATACGTAGAGAGGAGAATTGAAGTCAAGAGATCAAAGGACACACTATATATAGAACCTTATCCATATATCGTATTTTTCTAATTTGGCTGTTGCCAATTGTTTTCTTCTAAATATTCTTTGATTTTTTTGGGTTCCCATCAATTCTTTCCCTATCATATAAATTCATAATAGCAAGTGCCCATCAAAGTTATCCCTAGATCATTTTTACTTTTCGTCAAAGACTAAAATTCATTAATCGTCCTACTTGTTACTTAGTATATTATTCCATATTCCCTTACAATCTTAATTAGGTTTTTTTTTCCATGAATCAATCATTGCAACTTTGTGCCCACTGATGTAGATCATAGTACTGCAAAAATCTAATTAATATATTACATCTCACCTTTTAGGTCAAAACTCAAATGGGGGTTTTTTTAAAAAATAAAAATAAAAAGAAGAAGAAGAATATATAACTCAAGGAGAAAAGTTCTCCATATCCCCATATATTCAAACTTTGAAAGAATATATATAGATTTACTTGTCAATAAGTAATTGGAGAATAATTCTTCCAAAAAAGAGAGAATAAAGTCTACAATAGACATTGAAAATAATCTAAGCAAATTAGAAGGAACTATAAAGAGAGATAAAGAGATAAGATTAATATAATAATAATAATATATATATTATTACTCCTTGCATGGAATTTGAATTAGAATGTGGCGTTCACTAACGGCGGGTTAAACTTTCTTTTGTAAATGGGGACAATATTAAACTACTATTGCATTCAAAGTCATATAGTGCGATATCAAAATCTCATGCCTGTCAAAAAAACCTTGATATAGAATTTGAATGATGTAACAAAATATGTCTCAAATTCTCCTTAAATGTTCTTTTGTACAATTTGAATATGGATTTTTTTGGAACAAATAAATTAAGTATTTTTACGCAAAAACAAATTAAGTTATTATACAACAAACCCAATCGTGTATATATATATATATATATATATATATATATATAAGACAAATGTACTCATAAATATGAGTTATACATATATGTGGCTAGCATATAGGGACTTTTAAATTTACCGAAAAAAAAGAAGCAAATGGGACTTTAAAAAGCTAATCTAATCTTAAGAAATTAAGAATAGATTTATTAGAACTATTAATTTGAATAGATAAACATTCATCATTGCAGACAAAAAAATACTTTTAGCTATATATTTTACAATGAAGCTAGACTAGACTAACCAAGTTGATATATTTTCAAAAAATATATATATATATATATTATATTATATTATATTATATACACTATAATTATAGACAAAAAATAAGTAGCTTTGCATATGACTTATATATTCTAGCTTATCTAATGTACCTACCATATAGTACCATCTATGTTTATATATTATATGATACATAATATTAAGCATACCTTTTTTGTTACTTTACTATACCAATTACCAAGCGCCCATAGACTGATTCTTTCTGGTCTACTTTGATGAAATTTGAATTTTCTCTTGATTTCTGTTTGGATTCAAAAATACCATGGTTTCGTAAAAAAAAAAAATAATGGTATTTTAAAGTGTGATATTTTTTAATTTTCCTAGATGGACGTATTTGGATCATAATAAATGATCCATGATCTCTTACTTAATGTAAATTGGAATTCATCGAGAAATTATCAGATAGATCCATCACGTTATTTATGGTTTCGATCAATAATATTGTGACAAATCATATTTCTTTCTAAGATTTATGTAGTAATTTAGCATCAGGTTTAGCTTCTAGTTTCACCAGATGAGATTTACAGGGTAAGTCCCTAAATTTAAGATATTTAATTGGCTAGGGTTTTAGAAATTGTAGAAAAAAAATATGACTTGTCAAAATTTTATTGGTCGGAACCATGGATGACGTGGTGGACTCGGTCCATGTAATAATTTCTCGAATTCATCATGTTGTGCATCATGTAGTGGAAAGTAAAATACATTTTTGCCTTACTGGTTTTACCACCTCGCCTAATAATTAAAACAAGAATTTAATTACAGGTTTAGCCCCTAGTTACAAATAAGCAGAGTATACATGTTAAATCTTTGATTTTTAGGAATTTATTGAATAGGATTTTAGAAATTATAGTAACTTTTTCTAATGACATATCAAGTGGGATATTAGACGGGTCAAGTAGCTAAAAAAGGATCCTATCTTTGGTCTTTTCCTCAGTTTGGTTCCCAACTTTTCAATTCGGTCAATATATATATACTTTTCTAATTTGTCCAATTAAGGGCCTAGGAAGATAATTTTGGTCGGAGGCTCTTAAGAGATCTCTAACATGATCCGAACGATGACAAAATATGTTGAGGACAAAATGAATAATGGACCAAAAGTTGTGAGCATATATACCAAAATGAGAGAAGAGTAAAGAGAGAGGGAACATTTGCAAATATTACAAAATACATTCCTCTCACTATCAAGGTCTTTTTTGATAAAATTGGAGATAACAGTAGAACCCATTCAAATTTAACCAGAAATTATGGGTAAAAAGTGAAAGGACAATATTGGAAATGAAGGAAAGTTGTTTTCAGTCATTGAGATGAAGAGAGGGGCATAATACAACTGGGTAGGTAATGTTAAACAGCTATGTAAAACGGAGGCAGTCCAGGCTTTTCAACGGGGGTTTTCCTTTTTTTCTCAATTTTTGGCTTTAAAGGCAAATTAGGCATGCAAAACGGGTTGGCGTTGGACACATGGACATGGTCTTAAGTATATGGAGTTTTGAAGCTTTGGCAAGTTGTAACGTAAAGACGTTATAAAAAGAGCAAAAAAAGCCAAACTGTTTGGTAGAGAAAGGGGAGGAATTGAAGAAATAAACATGGGGCTGAAGGTTTGCATGCAGCAGAAAAGTTTAAAAAACTCAACTACTTGTTTTGTGGTTCCAAAAAAGCTTCAAGTATAAACCAAACTAAACCAGAATTTTCAGAAGAAACATGGATTGCAAGGTCTAGGCCTCGTGGAATGACCCTCCTTTGGCTCCTTCTCTTTCTCTTTCATATATTTTTTTTTTGATACCAGCTGTTTCTCTTTCATATCTGGAAGAATGGTTTTACGTTAATCCAACAAGTTCATCATCATGACTAGAGAGAAATGCTAAGGTGTGTTTCATATTTTTTATCAAGTCCCTGCAAATTTTTCAACATTGATTCCCCACCGTTCGATTTGTACAAGTAATAAATAAACATGCTATAATATAGTCATTCAAGTCAAACACCAACATGGCCCTTGCAGCTGGTGGATTGATTCGTGATATATAGTCTAATATATATAGTCATCCATTTCATGATGTTAATTACCATATATATTGACCTAGTCACCTAGCAATTTTGCATGCATTTCTTTATACAATACAAGTGTAGTTCAGGCAATTTTTTTATTTTAATTTGGATTTGGATTTTTTTTTATATATTCATAAATTAACCTTGTTCAAACATGATTGGTCCACTAGCTTTCTCAACAATGATTTTACCATTTACAAGATTCGAACATGAAATCTTACTTAATGGGAACAAGTGTCAAAACCATTTAAACCAATCACTCGTTGGTATTTGGACTTAGATTTATAGATGAAGAGCGCTGCTGAATCTGAGTTATAAAAATAGACTTGTTACAACTATTTAAAACATAGTGTTTATACCTCAATTTACACTTGAGGGTAAATATGTCTTTGACTATGTAAGATTAAGATGAGTGTCTCAAATTCAATCTAAAAACCTAAGCTCAGCAGGATTCAGTGCCACCTTAATTCCAAGTCAGATAGGAAAAGGATTTATTTTCCTATTTTTCCTGTTAATTGGGCCAAATTTTAGGAAGTAATTATGGAATAATAATTATTTCATAATTATTATTATCATTGAGTCAGTAATCATGGTCTTATAATAATTAAAACTGAGTTATACAATCTTCAAGTGCAGAGATTTAATTCTTATGTGACGATGATTCCTGATTATATGAAGAAACATGAGAGGCCATGTCTAATTTAAATCTGTGGCATGACAAACATTATTTTATACTCTGACACTAAGTCCTAGCTGCCCATACCCTGTATTCAGTGGCTATCAGGTTAGAAATCAACTTTTACATATTATTCAATTAAGGACAATATGTCGAAATTTATGGAATTGGACATGGAGGAGTGGTGAGATTCCAACAAGAAACATACCATGATGATCCTTGACTTCAGTAGATAATCATGGTAAAATCTCACCTCAATCCGACTCAGTATGAAAAACTTTTTTACGATTTTAAATTAAGGACAGTTTGCGGTGAGAAGCCAATTTCACTAAGCAAGACATGTCGATTTTGACCAGAAATTTTCCTAATGGTTAGTTAGGTTAATCGAACCATGTTGGTGAAATTTGGGTGTAATCCGACTTCAGTCATAACTTTTCCGCGGTTTTCAATTAAGGACACCTACTCGGAAAATGTCAAATTCAAGCACGATATGGCATCATTTTTATGAAGCCATGTTAGTAACGTCATATTATGGTTAAAGGCTAGTCAATTTCATGCCTTAGCTTTTTCAACTATTTATGGTAACTTTTGCAAGTCTTTCAATTAAGGACAAATGGCTTTTCCACCCCGGTTTAAGCCATTTTCTTGGTTGATCTTTATTCTTTTCGAACCATGGGCTAAGAATGGTTAAGTTATGCTTGATTTCATGGTTTAATGGTTAATGGTCGAAGTCAGGTTCGTTTTGGCTATTTCGCTATCAGATCAGCTACATTGTGCAGTAGAAAGGAAGCCCGGGTCACGATAGAATGCGCCAATCAGCTTGGATTTTTGAAAGATACACAACGATCAGCACTCAATGTAGTTTGACATGGTATACGACATTGGAAGTCATGTCAAGTCCATTCGGCAATTTCCTGGAAGCTTCCTTGATGATCGTCGGAGAAAGAAGTTAAGCAAGACGTCAAGGTCGAATTGAAGCTAAATACTTGTTGACTAAGCAGAGAGCAAGCCGTCGGCTTCATGCACCAAGCCCAGGCCGCCCCCTATAAATAGGGACCTCCTCCACCAGTTTTCAACACGCTTCTGCAGCTACACAAACTTGCTCAGTGCAATTATCAAGCCATGTGCTTATTTTCTCTCAAAACTCTGTGCTTTTCTCTCAAATATTCAAGCTCCGTGTTGTTTCTCTATAGCTCCGTCCTATCTCTCTCTCAAATTCATCACGAGTCAGCCTTGTTTTTCAATATTTCCCTTTTTAATCTCGTCTCAGGACGTTAAATCAACTCTCCGCGAGTTTTTCCTCTCTTTCAATCTTGTCTCCGGACGTTAAAACATTTGTTACATGTTTTTCTCTTAAGAATAATAATCAGTTGTTATTTCTCTCTCCTCCTTACAAATTAAACCTTTGAAACACTTTTATTTTGAGAATCGAATCTGTGATATGATTAAATGCTCCGGTATGACTTTGATCCAGTTCCCACAATTCACTCGCTCTGATTTATTTTTCGCTGCAACGCGCACTAACATCATGTTTCTACAACTCTTTATCATTTTCAGTAAATATCTAACACGCCCCGCGCTGCTATTTAGTTTTTTCGCAAAAAGTCTTCAAGAGATTTTTGGTGCAACACATAGGAGAAAAGATAAAAATAAGTTTGAGTATGGTATGATCTGTCCTAACAATTAAAAACCTTTCTTTTTTATTGGCAAGGGATTTAAAACAATGATATTGTTAATCTCACAACCACAGTTACTTTTCGTTTTATCATATCACCTAAGATTTGCTTGGTGGAGTAGATATGAAACTTGAGAAATCACATAAACAAATCACGTCCACATTAAGGGGAACAAATCTAGTGTAGTACATTGGGACTTTAACCAAGGACCTTGTGGCCTGGATACGATACACCTATCAATTGAGTTAATAATTCGGGTGTATAAAAACTTTTTTTTATAATTTTTTTAAAGAATGTGCTTATAAACATTCATTACACAAACCCGGTTAATTTTTGTTTTCTTTAAAGAATCAAAAAAGATTAACAAATTTCTTCGCACGTGAATCATTTGCCCTATTACAAATAAAGGAGACATTCAAAATTACAATCCAACAGTTCAAGTACAAGAATAAAGGAGACACGAGAATTAAAAACCTTAATAGATCACTCTGGAAGATAAATGCTTAACAGTTTCCTAAGTTCTTTCTGCATTTCCTGATCCTCAAAATCTTCTCTCCTTCCTTTCGAAATTTGTTTAAATTAAGCCCACTTGCCTCAAAAGCTTCTTTTGGTTCTTCTTCTTTTTCTGGAAAGCTTGTTCAAATCAAAGCCATGAGCTGCAGGTGCATTCAAGTCGATTACCACTACATCATTGTTTTTCTCCATTTTACACCAATTGAAAAAGACAAATGTTTAACTACTAAATCTGAAATTTTCAAACGTCCCTTCCTTTCTTGTAATGGAGATATGCAATACTCTTACTGCCATTATATATTGGTAAATGAAGAAATAAAGGACCTGTTGAAAGAACCTTTAAAATTAAACGGCATTGATGAGATTATTTTGAAATATTACAGACAATAAGTAAGGTTAGGTGGAAAGATGAAAAGGGGTATAGTTGGAAAAATGGAATCCGAATTGCATTGGACTCTTAAAACGTCAGTTGAATTGGAACAAACTTTTTTCTGTAAAACGTCAATTAAAATGGAATGGAGGGATACGAGTCTATTTGTTTGAATGATGTTTATAAGCAAAAGCTACTTAAAGCCACTGTACGGAAAGCCCTCAAGTGAAAAAAAACAGTTTTAATAAACCCATCCTAATTAATCGAGAAATTATTAGGTGGATTAGGTCAACCACGTTATCTGTGGTCCCGACCAATAAGATTTTGACAAATAAGATTTTTTCCTACAACTTCTAAAACCCTTGTCAATTAATGTCCTAAATTCAGGGACTTACCCTGTAAATCTCATCTGGTGAAACTAGGGGCTAAACCTGGTGCTAAATTTGTGCCTAAATTTTAGGAAGAAATCTGACTTGTTAAAATCTTATTAGTTGGGACCATGAATAATGTGGTGGACCCGGTTCATTTAATAATTTCTCTAATTAATCCCTTGATCGCAGTCAATTCGTCATTTATACCATAATTATATATTCTCCAAAAAGTCGACTAATTCGTCTTCCCGGTCAAATTAGCCCCATAACAAAGGATATTAATTATTAGACTCCACATTTACTCCAAAAAAAAAAAATATTAGACTCCACATACCTAGTCAAGCTTGCTTTGCTAACAAATTAGCTTGAAATTTTGGCAAAACTTAGGGGTGAAACAATTGATTTCAAGAGAGAATAGATATTTTTTTTGTATAATTAATGATTCATTCAGTATTATATACGGAAGCTATTTTGATATTTGTCTCAAATTTATTGAACAAAGTAGTTTTCATTATGACTTAATCCATAAACTTTTCTCCTAATCGAAATATCCATAGAAAATTGTACCAAAGAATTGATATAGTGTGATCATGATTAATATAACGTACGTAAAAAGCAGTAAAAAGAGCAGAAATAGAGAGAGAATATGTATAGATGATTTTGTTACTGGATGAGGAGGGAAAAATTACCGTTTTTTTTTTTTTGTTGAAAAAGGCTAGAGCATGCATTGAGAATAACTATTGAGTAGTTGTAAATGATGATACAAAAATGAGGCAAGGAACCCTTATTTATTATTCAAGGTTTATAACATATAACAATCTGCACAAAGGATATCTTAATTCCCAAATTACAATTATATTTCTATTTATAAATAAATACATCGTTAATGAAGTTTTTAGACTTCTCAAGCTGGTTTAAAAAATTAACGAATACTTCATTTCTTAATTAAGTATGTATTTAATATTCAAAACTATTTCCTAAAAGTACACATGCCAATCCTTCAACCCCACTTGTATAGTTTGTTAAACTTTAATGTCAGTATATGGCCATGGTTAGAGGTGCTCATGGGCCGGGTTCGAGTCGGGCTTTGCTTAATAATTGAACAATATATGCTTGGCTAATCCCAGCCCGGCCCGAAGAACAGGTCTCAATTTTTGTCCAAAGTCCGCCCATATTTTAAACACATGTCCAAGGCCCACACAAACCCGCCCATATTTATTTTTTAAAATAAAATAATAATTATATTTTTAATAAAAAATAAAATTTAAACATTAAAATTTATATATAATCTAATAACAAATTAAATCAAAATAGATTGTGATAAAAAATTAAATCTTAATAAAGTTTACATTTTACAAGTTCTAATTAATGTATACATATAAATTATTCAATTTTATTATGTATAAATATAATTATTTAATTATATTATATTATTTATATATAATACGGGCCGGGTCGGGCTCGGGCCTAAAACACCAAAACCAAGGCCCGACTTTCGAGTCTTAAATTTTTGTCAAACCCTCCCATTTTTCGGGCAGACCTTCGAGTCTGGGCAGGTACCCGGGCCGTTGAGCAGGTCTAGCTATGGTATATATACATACATATATATATGATTTTTACCAACAAAAATATATATGAGAATGTCAAATAGTGTCTAATATGTATATATACTAGCCACACTTGACAGAAAATAAAACTTCGCGACGGGATTATGAAAGATGACAATAATTAGATATGAACATATAGGTATTAGCCTATAATGATAATTGATTTTGCATGGTTATCTTTATAATTGATTCATTTTATAGCTTTTGTATAGACTACGAACATCAAAAGTATAAAAAGGATATAAGTAAAATATTTAGTTGGTGTTTTTTTGAACTTAGGTAACTTCTATAAATAGTGATTATTTGTCGTAAGTTGGGAGACTGAGACCACACTTGACAGAAAATAAAACTTTAGCAATTGTTATATTACATAGAAAGTCTGGACAAAAGAAAGAATATTACTTGACAAAAGATAATTTTTTTTCTATCTACAAATAAATAAAACAACCTTGATGTTAATTAACACCAAAATTAATATGAATATAATCAACACCAACTAAATTAACTTAACCATAATTCAGCGAAATCAATGATTAAATTCTTTATTAAATTGAGTTTTTTGGAACTTCACTCATATAATATAACATATGACATATATAATTTGATTAAATAATTGTAAGTATCCTGTCACGCCCTGACTCGAGATCGAGCACGGACAACCGCCGTGATACTTTGTAATACGTGTCCCGCGTCACACGCACACGAGGTCTCACGAAGCGTCAGCATCAAGGCCAAAACAAACCCAAAATAATAAACATGACAAGTAATATACTCAGAAAACATGCGGTAGTCGCAAGTACGGATGACAATGAAAATATGGTTCTGAAAATCGAAAATCATCCACAGAGCCTCAGGCTCAAATCCAAGGAAATAAAAGAGATCAACGGATAGATTACGACTGCCAGTGGAACCCATACGTAGTAAGTAGTACCTCTACGGAGTAAACGGATCTCCTAAGCTACCGACTTGGCACAACAAGGAAAGCTCGATTCTAGGATCCTGAAATCACAACAACGAAACGGGGTTAGTACAAAATATGTACCAGTGAGTGAGCCACCCTCAAAAGTGAACCAGAAGAGGGTGGGGTGCACTCACAACCAAAACAATTTATAATATAAGCAATCGGTAAAATCAAAACCATAAGTCAAAAATCCAGTTCTCGGTTTAAAACCATACAAGGGGGCTGCCATCAAATCATATCCGAAGTGACCTAGCCCGAGTCAACCTTCGGAACCGTCAGGGGCATTTTTGTTATATCATATTATAAATACAAACCATGCCCGTTCCCCTAACGTTGGCCTGGGTCCGGCATTGCGTGGTGGCCGCAACACTCCCAGTTTGGCTCTCCCATGCACACGCCAACGGCTAGCTTACGTGCCCGGCCTGGAGCCGATGGACCATGTGGATCCATAACACAATAACCATGGTCCGCCTAATACGTCCAAGTACTAGCTAGTATACCACCAAAACAAGCCATACGTACTCCCTGGATTGCGTCCAATCCACGAGTCCCCGTATGCTTACCAACTGCTCAAAACCATTTTCAAGGATCGCTCATGCACCCAAAATCATTTAATAAAAATCATTTAAAAACAATTTAATAAAACAGTAATAAAAACAATTTCCTCAACGGTTCTCCGTTGAGGAAAGCCCACTCACAGTTCAGGGGACTCGTACACCCCCAAAGTCAATCCACTGTGAATCTAGCCGATGCCTCGATCAGTGCCTCAGCTGTCTGATTGAGTAGCACATTAATCACAAGGAAAATCATTAAAACCAGGATCATAATTAAAAACACAAACCAAAGTAATAAACAAAGATATAAAAACAGAATAAACCACAAAAAGCACGTAACCAAGACCCACAGTCTAATGTCAATGACTTAACACAATTAATTATGTCTCACATAGTTGCAGGACGAGTTTCAGATTTGTAATACCCTTTCTGGAGCTTAATTAATCATTTCCGCATCCAGGGGCAAAATTGTAATTTTAGCCTAGTAGGGCCAAAACGGTAACTTTAATATACTAGGGCTGTTACAGAGATTCTATGACCTTACATGCTCAATTAGAGGGTTTAGATAAGCAGAATCCTTTAGTTACTAAGTTTCCCTTTTTTTTTCAACTTGACCATATAACTAGGCTTCACAAACACAATTATATCTTGCTCAATTCTCAACCAAATTCAATGAAATCACATCTATTAGAAAGATGGTTCCAAGTACTTAAATTCATTCTTAGAGAACCCTTTTCCAATTCGGCTCCTATCCTATTCAAATTTCAAGTTGATTCCAAGTATTACCAAAGGCATCCTGTTATTGGAAATCATTGTGCAGTCTCAAATATGATCATTTTTCTCTAGCTTTTACTTAAAATCTCAATTTTGTTTCTTCTACAAAGTTGTAGAGGGACCCAAACCCTACAATTTAGACTCAAGAATGACCCAATTTGGATTTCCTAAGGCAAACTCGAAATAGGCTGCCAGAAATGAACCCGTTACTCCCCTGTTCTGCATTTCCAGCAATGCGACACTTTGGAAAAACATGCATAACTTCCACAATATTCAACCAATTCAAGTGATTCCAAAACCATTAGAAATCTAAATCATAAGGCTAAAAATGATCCCTCGCAAAAGTTTTCCAGTTCGAGCTTTAACCATTTCGAATTCAACCTTCTAGTCAAATTTCCAGATTTGAACCTCAATACACAGACACCATAATCCGAGCCTTATAATTTAATTTCCAGGCAGTATTAGCAAAATCTTAATAAACAAAATTTGTTCCTCATACAAGCCCCGACAAGGCTGCCAAGTTTCATAATTTTCCAACATTGTTCACTACCTCAAATAACCTCAAAACCGAACCCAAATCATCACAGTCCCTAATATCAAACCTTTGTCTACTCGCTAACAAACATCAGAACCCCACCAATCATCAAATTAATAACCATAAACTAGGCATGCTCAATGACTCTCCATGCATTCACACTTCATGAAATGCCTTAAAACAATGGAAACTAACTTAGCTTCAAGAAATTAGAACTACTTACCCAAAGATGATGAAATTCCCAACTTTGCTCACCAAACACCTTGACACTTTCAATTCCTCTCTTTAAGAAATCTTGAAGCTAGTTGGAGAAATAGTTATGGGGCTTTGCTAGGACTAGAAATAAGCTTCAATTTGAGTGTAAGATCATAAGCTTTGATGGTTGGTGGATGAAGAAATCAAGACATGCAAGTAAGAGGAGGAAGAGTTTGGAGAAGATGAAGAAAAGCCTAGAAAATTCTAATGATTTTTGGGGAGTGGCCGATTAATATATATATATATAT
>AWUE01018934.1:0-100010 GCA_001974825.2 Corchorus olitorius
TCTCTCGACAGTGGTCATCCCCTCTCTCCGGTATCTCTCTGGTGGAGAACCCCTCTTGTCTAGATACAAGTTAACCGCCTTGGATTCACATCCGGAGGATTCGTTTGTTATGGTTTTGGATACTTCTATCGTCCCGGATAAGGTTTGTTGTAATCAAGTGTTTAAATTTGAAAGTCGATTTCCCAGGATTGGGTGCAACGGGATTTTTCTTGCCCTTTTAAAAGTCCTGGCGAGTTGCGTATGGTGGTCTGCGTTCGTTTTTGGTTTCATCTTCCCCAATCTTTACCTACGTTGTGCTCTTGATTGTTTGTGTCAAATGGAAGGTGTTTTGTCTAATATGTGTTCTAGATTATCGATTCAAGGAGAGGGGGGAGACGCCGTGGTGGTTGATGATCAAGACTGGTTGGGGGGGAAACGATGGGGAATTGGTCTGGTTCCATTTATTAGGTCGACTGTTCTCCAAAAGGAAGGCGAATGTAGATGGTTTGCGAACGGCAATGCTGCTGGCTTGGAGATTGGAAGGTACTTTTATGGTTAATGAAGCAGGGGATAATCTTTTTATCTTCCTTTTTGAAGATGAAGTAGAGCATGATCGAGTCTTGGTTTCTCAGCCATGGTACTTTAATAGGGCCTTATTGGTCCTAAAGGATTTTGATGAGATTCAAAGTCCGGAAGATTTTGAGTTTCGCCAGTGTCAGTACTAGATGAGGATTTTTTTATCTTCCTATTCTGATGATGAACGCAAAGGTTGGGGTGCCGGTGGGAGAAGTAATGGGGCCGGTGCTGGAGGTAGATGATACTTGTGGGAGATTTCTGAGGACTCGGGTGATTTTGAATCTACAGGCGCCATTGAAGAAGGCAACAACAATCTCAACATCTCAAGGTGAGTTAACTGTTCGATTTAAGTATGAGAAGTTATCGGCTTTTTGCAGGGTATGTGGCTTTTTGACTCATCTGGATTCCGACTGTCCGATAGGAGTAAAAATGCTCAAAACACAAGGCTATATTGAGAAGCAATTTGAAGATAGGTTACGAGCAGAGACACCGAATTTACAGCCTCGACAAGCGAGATTAGCTTCTCGTTTTAATTTTGGACTCTCTGGTTTGGTAGCTGGTAATAGAATCTCCTCAGGCAGCTGCCGATGAGTTCAAGCTCGGGTTTGGGCCGCTCGAGAGCTTTCAGGAATCATGTAGATCGCCTGTTTCTAAGATGCCGGACGGCGGCGCGTATAGTTGATGATGGGGATGCCTCATGTGAGATAATTTCGGGTACTGGTGGCTCTCCAATGCCGCAAAGTAAGGGGGAAGTGGGAAACGTAGAGAATATGCCAAATGGGAAAAAGTTGGGAGCTTCTTCTTCTCCTCCAAAATTAACGGCGCAACATAACAAGGGCACTAAATTAATGGTTGACTCAAGGAAGGCGTTGTAGAGCTGGCGTGGAAAACAAAAGGATGTTGCTAATTTATCGCGGCAATTAGAGGGATCAGGGGAATCTTCTCCATTCCCTATGGGAGAGGGTTTATGAAGTGCATGTATAGGTAAAAGTAGTTTGGGTTTGGGTTGCAATATTCCTGGAATTGGGCCTTCGGGATCGGGTCCACAATAGGTTGATAACACTCACCCAAAAATGGGCCTTAAGAATTTACAAAATTTGGTCACTGCTCAGCACAATGAAGATATTATCCCTCTAGCAGCAGAATCCTATTCTCCATCCGTTCCATTTGTTTTTGGTGCAACTTCACCACAACAAGGAAGGAAGCAGGGGAAGTGGAAGAACATGACAAGGGTTTCTCATCAGTACTCCTTTGACGTTTTGGGGGCTAACCCAAGGTTTAAAATTGGCCAGAAAAGAGGCTCGGGAATTTTAAATTATGACTTTTTCAATGCAGGGTCTAATAAATGATCCAAGGATAGGGAGATGTCAATACTGAATCAAGAAGATGATGGTTTTTGGACCTGCTATTTATCGTAATGATGGGGATGCTGAAGAACCAAATCATGCAACTAATGGTGGGGATGCAGATGATCAGAATGCTGGTCATAATTCTAAATCAGTCGGGATGGATGAGAACCATCCCCGCCGAGAGTCATGAATCTACTAGTTTGGAACTGCCGAGGCCTTGGTGGGTCTCAGGCAGTTTTTGCTCCTCATAGATTAATAAGATGTAATAGTAATCCTAGTATTATTTTCCTTTTTGAAACTAAGCGCTCTGTTGCTGAGATGGAGTGGATTCGATGTCAAGTAGGATATGGTTGTTGTTTTAGTGTTGGTAGTAGGGGTAGATCAGGTGGTTTGGCAATGTTTTGGTATAATGAAATTTCAGTCTCTGTTGTGTCTTATTCTAATTTGCATATTGATGTTAATGTGGGTGATGATGAAACTACTAAATGGCGTTTTATAAGCTTCTATGGCCGACCTGAAGTTAATCACCGCCATGAGTCTTGGGCCTTGTTAAAATTACTTGCCATTCAATCGCAAATTCCATGGCTTTGTTCTGGAGACTTCAACGAAATTTTGATGAATGATAAGAAGTTGGGGGGGGGGGGGGAGGGGGGATTTTAAGACCTCAACATTAGATGTTAAAGTTTAGAGAGGTTGTTGATGAGTGTAATTTCCAAGAAATTCCAACAAAAGGACCTATTTTCACTTTGTCATGACGTTTTGAGGAGGGGATGATTTTTGAGAAATTAGATCGTTGCTTTGCAAATGGATTGATTTCTGTACTCTTTTGCACATGTTTTAATTCACTCCAAATCTGATCATTTACCTATCTTGATTAAAGTATTAGACAAAGCCCCGATGAAATTTGTTCCAAGAAAACGATTTCGCTTTGAAAATATGTGGACAAAGCATGAAGGTTTGGAAAATGTGATTAAGGAAAGTTGGGATCAGGATCCGAATGTTGATGTTCCACAGGCAATTCAATCTTGTATTCGGGCAATGCAGTTTTGGGATAGAACGGTTTTTGGCAACGTTGGCCATAAAATCAAATGCTAACAGAAGGAACTCGAGGATCTTTATATGGATGTGAAGCAACATGATGGGACACAACCTATTCAAGAATGTTTGGACGAGCTTAATGTCTTGTATGATCAAGAGGAGGTGATGTGGCGTCAACGTTCCAAAATTTCTTGGTTAAAGGATGGCGATCAGAACTCGAAATATTTCCATTCAATCGCCTCAAGTCGAAAGAGGAAGAACACAATCGTGCCGATTCAGGATGAGGGTGGAAATTGGCAGAGTGATCGTGATACGGTAGAGGGTTTGATAAAGGATTATTTCAAAGACATTTTCACCAGTTCATCTTCGGATATTGCAGGGGTTCATGCGGTAGCTGGGTTGTTGGACAGGAGAATCTCTTCGGATATAAGCACTATCTTGGATAGACAATTTACACAGGATGACATCAAGCAAGCAACCTTTGATATGGATTCCGATAAAGCATCGGGTCAGGATGGTATGTCACCTATGTTTTTTCAGCATTATTGGCACATTGTTGGAAATAAGGTAAGTAATATAACTCTGTCCTTCTTTAATTCGGGAGCTCCTCTTATGGATATTAATCACACTAATGTAGTGTTAGTTCCGAAAGTAGACAACCCTTTAACTGTTAAAGAGTTTAGGCCAATAAGTCTTTGTAATATTATTTTTAAAATTATTTCAAAGGCTTTAGCAAATGGATTGAAGGAGTTTTTGCCCCAATTTATTGGCCCTGCTCAGAGTGCTTTTGTACCTGGGAGAATGATTTTTGATAGTGCTATGATTGCATATGAAATTGTGCACTTTCTGAAGAACAAACGCACTAGGAATGAGGGGTATATGGCTTTGAAATTAGATTTAAGTAAGGCTTATGACCGGGTTGAGTGGGACTTTTTGGAGAGTGTTATGAGGCAAATTGAATTTTCTGATAGATGGATTTCATTTATTTTAGCTTGTGTTAAAACTGTTTCTTAATTGTTCTTAGTGAATGGTGATCAAACGGATGTAATTAAGCCGACGAGGGGGATTCGGCAAGAGAATCCGCTATCCCCATATTTGTTTCTACTCTGCATGGAAGGGTTGCCGTGTCTTCTACAGAATGCAGAGAGAGTTGGGGAGATCAAAGGAGTGGCAATTGCGCACCACACATATTTCACTTATTTTTTTTGTCGATGATTGTCTCTTATTTTTACGAGCTACTTTAGAGTGTGATTCTATTTTGAGTCTTTTGAGAACTTTTGAGGTGGCTTCGGGACAGATGATTAATGTGGATAAATCAGCGGTGTTGTTTAATGAGAATGTGACAGAGCAGTATCGTACTTGTATTATGCAGAGGCCAGGGTGCAGAAGATTTTAGCGAAGGACAAGTACTTTGGTATGCCAATTATGGTTGGCAAATCAAAACGAGCAGAATTATAGGCCATAAAAGATAGATTATGGAAGAGAATTAAGGGTTGGGAGGGCAAAATGTTATCTACTGCAGGCCGAGCAGTGTTAACTCAAGCAGTTGCCCAGGCTATTCCCACTTACTTAATGAGTTGTTTTAAATTCCCGAAGACTTTTGTGCATTTTAATCGGATCATTGCTAGATTCTGGTGGGGTGGAAATGATTCAAAGAGGAAAATATATTGGAAGGTTTGGGATGACTTATGCACCTCAAAACTTGATGGAGGTTTGGGGTTTCGTGACTTTCAGGTCTTTAATTTAGCTTTGTTAGCAAAGCAGTGTTGGAGAATTATCCATGATGAGAATTCCCTTTGCTCCCGAGTTTTGAAAGCCAAGTATTTTAGTACAAAGACTTTTATGACAGCTACACTGGGAGGCAACCCATCGTTCATATGGAGGAGCTTACTAGCAGGTAGGGAAGTCATAAAATTGGGGTCTCGATGGAGAGTTGGTGATGGTGTTTCCATTGATATTTGGTCTGATAAGTGGATAAAATAAGCCTTCAATGTTTCGGCTAGAGCCAATTTCGGGAACAATTTTGTCATCCACATAGGGTGAGTTCTTTAATGGATAATGGGCAGTGGGATGTTGATTTAATTGCCGAATTGTTTGTTCTTGAAGATGTAGATCGAGTACTTTGTATTCCATTGTCTAATTTGCCTTTCTCGCGATACTCTAATTTGGCATGAGACAAATGATGGTCATTATACAGTTAAATCAGGTTACCATGTTGCAAGGAAACTCTTGGGAAAATTACTTCCTTCATTGGATACAAGGAATGATTTTTGGCATCGAATTTGGGGAGCATATATGCAGCCAAAGATAAAATTTTTCTTATGGCGTTTATGCCATAATATTTTGCCTACCAAGATTAATTTGCAGCAGAGATAGATCCCTGTAGATGATATATGCCCGGTGTGCTGTGGTAATGAGTCTTCATTGTTACGTGTTTTCTTTCATTGTCCATTTAGTTATAAGATTTGGGAAGAGTCTTGTACTTGGTTACTGGAGTGTTTGCAGAGCTGGGTGGATGGTGATGATTTCTGGGGTTGTTTAATGGAGAAAGCAACTTCCTTAAGAAATTTGGAGTTGGTTGGCACATGTTGGAGTTAAACCAAGCCCAATAATATTTTTTGGGTATTTTGTTATTTAGTTGGGTTTAATATTTTAATTAAGAGTTATTTTATTTAGTGGGTCCATTAGGGTTTTAGTATTTTCTAGTATAAATAGGGAGTTATATCTAGCGTTTTAGGTGATGCTCAAAAAGCTATGTGTTGAAAGGTTGTGTGTGAGGCTTGGGAATTTGCCCAAAGATGCCTTTGGTGAAACCCAATTAGGGTTAGTCTAAATATCGTGTTTGTGTATTGGAGCCTCCATTAAAATTGTTCTTGTTATTGTTGAGTGAGTTTGTGGTGGAAAATTTTGATTTGGGGAGGAGAAGAGAAGAAAAGATTATAGATGCAGTTTGTGCAGGGAATCTCCATCAACTTTGATGGGAAAAATTTGTTTCACGAATGGGCTGCTATGATGCAGAACTATCTGAAAGCGGTAGATTGTTGGGATGTAGTTGAAAAGGGATTTATTATACCTGCTAACACAAATGCTTTGACAGATGTGCAGAAGGAAGAATTGTTAAGTCTTCGTTATAAAGATTGTTTGGCTCTTACCTATATTCGAATGAATGTGAGTGTTGAATTGTCGGTTTGGGATAAGATTCATAAAGTAGAGTCTTTAAAAGAGGTATGGAGTATTTTGCTTCAATCATATTCTAATCAAA
Organism: Corchorus olitorius; assembly: GCA_001974825.2. NCBI lineage: Eukaryota > Viridiplantae > Streptophyta > Magnoliopsida > Malvales > Malvaceae > Corchorus > Corchorus olitorius. The sequence goes on from AWUE01018934.1 coordinate 6,205, forward strand.
ATTTTGATTTGGATGACAAATTTGTGGATGGGAAGAAAAAAATATTTGATGAAAAAATATCTCGATTATCAAAAATCGAGGTTGAAGATCTTGATTTGTGGAATTCTTGTTTGGATGCAAAATTTTCTGCTGAAATTTTTAGATTGTCAAAAACTGATGGCTAAAAGTTCAAATAAGGGCCTGACCTTTAGGAAAAAGGTCATTTAAGGGCCTAACCTTCGAAAAAGGTCAAATAGATACCTAACATTTTCGATTTCGATCAAATAAGTCCAAAATCGACTTTGCCTGTAACACACGCCGTTAGACTTAACAACTGGCTGACATGTCACGTTATGTCTAATTTTTTATCAGAAAATTGTTTTTACGATTTAAGTCTTTTTTTTAAAAAAAAATTTAATCAAGAACACCACTACCAAACTTAAGAACACCACCACCATAACCCAGAATCCGGCACAAAGCCACCGTGGTGCCGCCGTCCTCCACCGTGTCGATCCTTGCCGGAGTTGCCAACAACCGTCAAAATTCCCGAATTGGTCTCTTGAAACGTCCTAAACCCAAATTTCCAATTAGTTTTCTTTGAATCCTTCTCAAATGCCGCACATCTAGACTAGTCGATCACCTAGGATATATATCCCAACTTAAACATAAAAGCTGATAAAGCTTTTTTACAAGTTCTGATGCGATGAGATGGTGCAGCTCCAAAAACATTCTCCCACTGGATAAGTTAGATTCTAAACTCCTTAAACATAGGCTCATTTGCCTCAAATCCTCTTGCGCTACGTTGTCTTGATGTTCTTAACAATATAATTAATGACTTCCTTCAGTGTGGCTTTCCTATTTTCCTTGAAGTTCCAGAGCTCGGAAACGACATATCTCCCACTTGGATTATATTCGCTTATTTCTTTAAAAGTTGTTACCACTGCATCATAAATTTCTTCACCCAATCCTACTTTAGATTTCGCAATTGATTGAATCCCTACAAGCCCCAACTACCCAACCCCCTACCACTACACATCGTCGCTGCTAAGTCTATGGACTTGGCCACCATTGCAAGCAAAAAAAAGGAACCCATTTTGTTTAATTTTCTGATTTTTGTTCAAAGTAAAAAGAAGAAAGGAGTTTGGAAGGGAAGTCGTTTTTCTGGAAACAAAAATGAAAAGTTTTCTTTTTCTTTATTGATTCTGTTTTTTTGAAAAAACGAAGAGGGGAGAGAATTATCTTTTGGATGAAGTTGAAGAGATTGGATATATTGTTTAAATTTGGAGAAAAATAAAACAAGAATTAGAAAAGCTATTTGGGTGGTCTCCAACCGGATAAATGTTTTACATTGAGATTGATTTTATTTTTGTTTCTTCTAATAGATGAGATTAAATTAAATATTTGTAATAATTTAATTAAAATTGGATTGTTGATGATTTAAAATATTTTTAATCCTTTAATTAGATAAAATGTTATTATAATTATCTTTATCTCAAAATAAAAATGATTTAATTAATTACTTTAAAAATTATGTAACCAATTGTCAAAAATTCAACTGTCTGCCACGTGGCAGAATCTTAAACTTTCACGCACCTTAACTATTGTGTGCTTATCACGCGCCGTGAAATCTAACGTTACGTCCTTATTTGACCCAATTTGATAACGTTAGGCACTTATTTGACCTTTTCTAAAGTTCAGGCCCTTACCTTTTCCCTAAAGGTCAGACCCTTATTTGAACTTTTAGCCAAAATTGATCTTGATGGTTTGTTTGCAAAAGTAGTTTTTGAAGATACCGTGGTTGATATAATTGCACATGTGGGTCAAGAAGAAAATTCAACTGATGATGAGTTGGTTGAAGTGTTTAGTTTGGATCAGGTTAAAACAGAAATTGTTGATTTCTTGGGGACTGAGAAAATTTTGAAGTCTGGGTTTATTGGTACAGAATTTTTGATGAAGGGACTAACATGAAAGGATTTGGTGCTGATTTCTTTAATGATGAATGGGTGAACATGGATCAATTCTTTGAGACTAAGAAATAGTTTGGCAAGTTTGAAGATGAAGCAGTTCCTTGTGTGAATATGAAGATCCAGTTTAACTGTAAGAAGAAGATGCTGCATGATTTGACTACGGCAACAACAATTGCATTGAAAATTCAGGCGATTGATGGTTTTGGTTCACGGATCATGAAGAGCTTGGTTTAAGCGAGGCTATGTTGGAGTTAAACCAAGCCCAATAATATTTTAGGTATTTTGTTATTTAGTTGGGTTTAATATTTTAATTAAGAGTTATTTTATTTAGTGGGTCCATTAGGGTTTTAGTATTTTCTAGTATAAATAGGGAGTTATATCTAGGGTTTTAGGTGAGACTCAAAAAGCTATGTGTTGAAAGGTTGTGTGTGAGGCTTGGGAATTTGCCCAAAGATGCCTCTGGTGAAACCCAATTAGGGTTAGTCAAAATATCGTGTTTGTGTGTTGGAGCCTCCATTAAAATTGTTCTTGTTATTGTTGAGTGAGTTTTTCAATTTAATAAAAAGTTTCGTGTGTTTAGGTATTTTTCTCCTCTCAAATCAAATTTAAAAGTTTATGTTCCTACAGCACATTACTGTGGTTTATTTGGTTTAACGGAAACAAATCGCTTCATGAGCACGTTTGTAAGACTCCACAATCTATGTGTATTGCTGCAGCAAGAATGGTAAGTGATTTTGAATCGGCAAGGCAGTGAGGTTTATCTTCTCGACAAGAGGGGACTAGCCATCAATGGCTTCGCCGATTTCTGCTCAATTCAAGATCAACTCGAATGCATCGTTTAGGGTGGACAAGGGAGAAGCAGGTTTGGGTGTGGTATCAAGGGATAAACAAGGTTTGGTAGCAGGTTTAGGTGTGGTATCAAGGGATAAAGAAGGTTTGGTAGTGACTTCTGCCATTGCCAGGATTGGTAATGTCCTGAACCCTTTGTTTGCGGAAGTCTTTGCAATCCGTTTTGGTTTGGTTTTGGCTTGAGTCTTTGACCTACAGTCTTGTGAGGTGGAGAGTGATTCACTGCTGGCAATACAAGAAATTAATAGATTAAGCCTTGTTCTTTGGGAGGGAGGTAACTTGATTCATCAAATTAGAGTCTTAGGATCTGTTTTTAATTTATTTTTTTTAATCATGTACATAGAAGTGCAAATATGTTTACTTACAACTTGACACATTTGGATTGTGAAGTTGAAGCTTATGTTGCTTGGTGTGGAGAACCTCTACACGCTTGTAAACCTAAGTTTTGAATGGAATGAATTTTGAAATTACTAAAAAAAATAAAATAAGATGAGATATATATGCATTCTCCTTTTCTTTTTTTTTTCTTTTTTTTAAAAAGACAAAAACATTCTCCTTTTCTGAGGAGAAATGTCTCACGTTTCAACTCATTTGGACCTACAATTCTGTTTTTAAAAATAAGTAAAAAGAAAGAAAGAAAGTTGAATAACAGTAAATTATTAGATTTATACATATGGAGACAAAGGAAGAATGGAGAAGTTGTCGATCAAGGATTGGCTAGATACTTGTGTGATTATGGAAGCATGCATGATTTACATAAAGTAGTGCCCCCACTGCCCATATCTATTGTTGAAGAAGGGCCATGACTTCTTCTTAAGTTATGTGCTTTCATTTTCATTGATTTTCTTCAAAATGTGAGCCCACAAATCTGCTCTTTTTTTAGATCTGAATTTCAGTTCCCCAATTTTCTTCCTAAATTTATTTAAGAATAATGACAGACAGATGGATCAAGTGTCCAAGTCAATCCTAATACTCGTAACTTTAGTTTATAACCTAATTTAAGGACTACATAAATAGTAGTGATAAATAACATGATTGAAGTTGACCAAATTTTGAAGATTAAAGGCTAAAATAAGGTTTGAGCTTTTCAGATAAGTTCAAATAAGGGTTCCAAAATACAATTTTAACAAATTAAAGTACATATTTAGTAAATTATGATATATTGTGCAAGATGTTAGTTAATACTAGTGTGTGAAATGTATATAAATTAAAAGGCATAGAAAAATTTTATATCACACTACATTTACTGAATTTATTTGAATTAATATGTTTTGATTTTTAATTAATTAATATAATAACACCATTTTTCTATCAAAATTTATGTGTATGCATGACAAGCATTGGTTTTCATCTAAGTAGAACATAATTTGTAAAAATTTACTTAGTATCAGTGTTGACGGAACCGAACCGGACCGGCCGATTGAACCGGGAATCGGCCATAAATCCGGTTCCATAGCATACATAAAATCGTTGGTCAACGGACCGGAAAAACCAGGTGGTTGAACCGAGAATCGGACTGGATTGAGCCGAAAAACCTGGATTTAGATAATATTTTACTATACAATATATTTTAAAATAATAGTTTTTAAATTGTTTTTCACAAAGTGACCGGACCGGCAATTGTACCGATTGGACCGGTTGAACCACGAACCGACAAAGAATCCGATTCACCCTCTGATTAGGTTTTCTCAATATTACTTAATATATCTTTTAATTTGTTGAAAATGTGTCTAAGAGCCCTTATTTGAGCTTATTATGAAATTTTGGGCCCTAAATTTTGAATGCATATATAAACACATTACAATGGATTTGTGGTTTTATTGCAAAAAAAGCACTGGATTTGTGGTTAAATATGTACATGCATGGTTGTTGGCTTGGGCGGTTAGATGAGATTCGTTTTTATGTATGATGGTCCCACGTAGGCTGAGTGGCAGGCCTAGCAGAGGCAGAGCGTTGGGTTATGGGTATCTAACAATCTAGTAGTATAGTAATATAATAATCTCTGCCGTCATCATACGGCGGAGATGCTTTCCAAGTTGCGGCGCTTAAAATGCTACCACCTTCACTTTCTCCCATCATGTGGGGGCTACTGCTGCTGCTGCTCCTTATTCATTTGGTCTTGCGGATAAGATTTTTCTGCTTACTTAGTTCTTGACCAATTTACTCTAAATTGATAGCTCTATATAATTGAATTACCTCTTAATTCATCGTTAGGACTGATAATTTCTGCTTACTTAGTTATTGACCTATTTACTCTAAATTGATAGCTCTATACATATATTTGAATTACCTCTTAATTCATCGTTAGGACTGATAATTGTTGGTTTATCAATAGCCAGACTTTGCCTCATAAACTTGCAAATTTATGACAGGTTGTCCGATGAATTTTAAATTATGTCACTTTTTTTCCTCAATTTGGAAAATCAGGTTAATTCACCCATTGATATGACGGCGTGACTTACGGTGTCGTTAATTCCCTCTAGATTTGATAATCTGACTTTTACTGACTTGGCTTTTCCATGTTAGCATTTTGGGTCATGTGGAGCCCATATGAGCACTGACGTGAAAATGTCACATCAGTAAAAATTGCCAATCTAAAAAAAATCGGTAGTCTTTATCACATAAGGGGGCATTGTCCTGATTTTCTAAATTCAAGGGGTAAAGTAACACAATTTAAAGTTCAGAGCAATCTGTCATATATTTGCAAAGTTTAGAGGGCAAAATGGCTATTCAACCGATAATTATTATTGTAATTATCATTTTTTTGCTACATTATTGTAATTATCATTGGTGGAATATAGTATCTTTTCAAGAACCGTAATAGAATGAAAAAAGGCCCAATCATGACCGGTTTAGATTTTTGATAAAAGATATATTCAGGCTGGTCCGATTCAGAGAACATAGTCATTTTCGATAAGTCAACACCAGTCAATGATCGGTGTTGACCGGTTCAACCGACAGTTGAATTGGAAAAAATGGATGGGTTTTGACCGGTTTTAATAAATATTGACTAAATTCAAATTTTAAATTTTGAAAATATTTTTTTTGTGATGAGATTTGAACTCATAACATAGTAAAAAGGTCATAAACCATTTAACCACTCCACCACAAAGCTTTTTATGTCATTGTTATACAACATATTATATTTATTGTATATAAAATTCTTTATTAGTCTCAATTGCCCTTAACAGACCGGATCAACGGATGAATCGGTCAGACCGATAACCAAACCCATCACCAGTTCCCTTGTCGATCCAGTTTCAAAAACCTTGGTTTGAGTCTCTATTCCTATTAATAGTCCATTTGTAAATTCAACAGACTCCTCGAGGAAGGAATTTGCAACAATATTATTCCTAGAGGTTGGAATTTGGATTTTATAAGTCCCAAGGGATTTTGTGGTTTATCTTGATTTGAAAATGAAATAACATATTCACCCTCCAACTTTCAAAACCCTCAAATTAAAATCAAAGAAAAAAAAAGAATTCACTATAATTTTAGTTTTTGGTTTTTGGTTTTGAGGGAGGGATTCAATATTCTTGATAATTTTGAGAAGTAAAAGTTTCGTTCCATAATAGGGAAAATTCGGGTGATGTTTTCTTTGAAATTAAGTCAAAAACAGCTTAATGAGCCAAAAGCCCCCTGAACTTACACCGAACGGCCAAATAAGCTTTTAAACTTTTATTTTGGCCAAATAAGCCCCTAAAATTTTAAAAAATGCCAAATAAGCCATGTTTAGCAACAAAGCTTATTTGGACTTTTTTAAGAGTTCAGGGGCTTATTTAGCCAAAATAAAAGTTTAGAGTCTTATTTGACCGTTCAGTGTAAATTCAGGGGCTTTATTACTCATTAAGCTGGCCAAAAACTAAGTTGATTATTGTTTGCCTCAACCAATTAGAAACAATAACTTGAGAGTTGAAATAACGCATGTGAATGATCATCATCAGAGCAACAAAATTGTACACAGATCGAAACCAAAAATTATATCCCAAATATTTCAACAAGTTGCAGACAAATTAAGGTTCCAGTGTTATGAGAGTTGTTGCGCCAAAAATCTCTTGCTAGAGTTTTCGCGGAGAATTCTTTATGACAGCGTAAGGGCGTGCCAGTCAATTTGCTGAAATTGACAAAGAGGTTGTAAAAACAAGATCTGGTGCGCGGAGCAGCAGATTAAAAAGATCAGAACGATTGTGGGGACTGGATCAAAGTCACACCGGAGCATCTAAATCATTGGATCCACACGAACTACTTCTCATAACTGGGCCTCTTCTCTTTTTGGATCAGATCTGAGAGATCTGCTTTGATTGCAATTGAAATTGAAAAGAAAATAACAAACTGATCTGTTATTTCTGAATAAAGAACACGCGTACAGTGTTTGTATGTCCGGAGACAAGATTGAAACAAGAGAAAAACACTAAAAGAGTGTTTGTTTGTCCTGAGACAAGATTTAAACAAGGAAAATATGATGAACGAGTGAAGAACTCGTGATAAATTGGGTGAAAATGGCGCAGAGCCAGAGAGAAAATAAGCATGGAGCTTGATTTTCTGCGCAGAGCAAGTTTGTAGCTGCATGAGCTGGTTTTTTATTTCTCGGGAGAAATGTCTGAGATGCGGTTTCTGCTGAAACCTGAGAATGGCCTCCCTTTATATAGGGGACAGTTTGGGCTTGAGCATTTAATGGGCTTGCCTTGCTGAGAAAGGCAAAATCCTCCTCCTATGCAGATGACAGCCTCTAGGAAGGTGCAGTGAAGCTTCCTTCTCCTTCTGATTGCCTCCAACTGCTGAGGAGAGAATAAAATAGATGCTAAGGCGCCACTCTGCTTGGATGGGAGATGGAAATCTGCCTCCTGGGTAATTGATGACAATTCTTCCTTCTTTCTATTACATTGCAGCAGGCTTTCGTTGCTTCTTTTGTGCTGAAATTAGCTATTTTGACTAAGTAGTGGCCAATTGACATCATGATTTGGACTTTTGATCATCAAGGCCACGAAATTACTCATACTTAGTCATATTTAGCTCTTCAAATCATAAAAATAATAATTAATTAAGAAAATGGCTTAAACCGGGGCGAGAAAGCCATATGTCCTTAATTGAAAAGAATGCAAAAGTTGGAAATGATCTCGGATTTAACCAAAATTCCAACAGTAGGCTTAGATTATCTCCATAAGACTATGGAAAAAATCCCAAGTTAATTCGAGCTCTCTATCATGGTGAATTTGGTTTCACTCCCGAAAATGTCCTTAACTGAAAACCGGGCATAGGTTTTTACTCCGATGTCAGAATGAGGTGAAATTTTACCAAGATGATCTACATAGCTCAAGGATCATCATGGTATCCTCCTTGGTAGAAATCGCAGCCTCTAGCCTCTTCAATTGGTCAATTTTACTATTTTGTCCTTAATTGAACAAAATACAAGTTGCAATTTCGCCTCCCGGGGAGGGGAACAAGGCTAGGCGATTTCTCCACTATGGTTGGTCGACTATATGGAGGAGGTGTGAGGTTGAAAATCTCATGCCTCTCTCACGTGCACAGATGTTTCTCTTGCTGACAAACTTTGACTCTCTGCCTTATTCTTGCACGAAGAGAAAAATATCTCTCTGCAGGGCAGAGGGCGGCTTCTCCTCTGTATGGGAGACGACTTGGGCCTTGCTATGTATGTCCATGAGGTATTTTTCATCTCATGGGCAGATGACAAGCAATTTTCCTTTTTTTATCTGTTTGCCTCCCTAGCAGGCAGCAATATCAAAGGAAACTGCTTCCGATTGATTTCCTCTGCCACTCACCTAGGTAGGGGCGGCACTCATGGGACTTTTGATAATAATTATTCAATAATTATTATTTAATTAATTAATTTCAGCCCTTGCAATTAATTCACAAGACTTTCCTAATTCAATTTGAACTAGGGTGGTGCAGAAACCTAGTTTCTTTAGGAATTTTGATTAAATCCTAACCACTCATCTTGATTATAATTATGATAAGACCAATTTACCCTCAATTGTAAATTGAGGTATAAACAATGCCCCCCCCCCCCCCAAGCTTAAGTCTTTGTGTTAAAAGAATTTAAGCTTGTATTTAAGGAAATTGGTTAACGTCGATACCCCCTCTTTGTTACCTTACTTAGCCGAATTTTCCAGCAACTTTTCAAGCTTCAATGGCTTCCAAAGATCAAGGTAACAACAAAAATCATCACCAAAAATCATCACCCATGCCAAGCAACTCAAGCCGCGGCTCCTTGTTCTTGGAGGCTTCCAAATCCTTGGCAAGAATCAAGCAATTTGGATCAAATTCCCATGATGGCAGCTACCAATCAACTCAAGCAAGACCTAAGCTCAAGTCCATGGTGATTGATCCCAAATCGGCACAAAATCAAGGTAATTGTTCATGAACTTTTAATTTTTGCACTTAAGTTCATCAATTTCCTTTATGCCGCCAACCCTAGCTCAATTGCCATGTTTAGGTCGACTTTGATGATGATTTTGGTATGATATGGCTGCTGTAAATTTAGGCAAAAATTTGATTTAGAAATCAAATCAATTTAGTAAAAAAATTGGCAAAAATCCTTAGTAAAAACTATGTAGTTTTCGACCTAGGACTTAAATTTTGCCATAGATCTTTAGGTGAACATGTTGCTGCATGAAATTGTGATTCCATGGCATGAAATCATGTTGATCAAGTCGACATAGGGGCTGCAATTATCGACTTCTAATTTCCCTTCCTTAGGCGCAAGTTTATGGCCTTATTTGGCTAGGATTACAAATCCTATTAGGTCTAGGAAGCCAAATTGGACTAGGAATTAGTGTTTTCCTTATGAAATTAGGTTAGGATTAGGTCAAACCTAAACCCAATTGGACAAGGATGATAAACCCTAGCATGCCACGGCTCCAATTGATGGATTTAAATTTTGTGCGGCAATTTTCAATTTAGTCCCTAGGGTTCATGCGATTTTGGGAATTTTGGCCAAATTGATTAAATTAGCCAAAAATTCAGGGAATTAATCATAAAATTAAGTCCTAATTAGAAGTATACGAGCCTTAATTTTTACAATTTTATTGCCCTAATATGCCGCAGCCCCTTAATTGCATAAATTACAAAGTGGTGGCATAGTATTAGGTTTTAGGTTAAAACTCTTGCTAATTTTGGCCCAATTGATAAAATTGGCCAATGATTAACATGAAATCAGGCCTTATACACATGAAATTAGGTTTAATTTCACACGTGCACTACCCAATTAGCTAGAATTTAATACCCTAGAGTGCCGAGCCCTTAATTGCATAAATTGCAAGTTGGGCGGCACTCAATTTCTTCATATCCTTAGGGTTTCGGCCAAAATTGCTATTTTTGGCCAATTAATCACATCAAATCAGGTTCTTAGCACATGAAATTAGGTTTAATTTGACACGTGCACATCCCAATTGATGAATTTTAGCAAACCCTAGCATGCCAAGCCCTTAATTGTAAAAATTGCAAATTGGGCGGCATTTTCTTTAGGAATTAGGGTTTTAGTTGGTCAATTTTGGCCAAATTAGCGTACTTAGCCAAAAATTGAAGTTTAGGTTTAGGTCAAATTAAGTTTAATTCCTTAATTCACCTTGAATTTTAGCATACCAAGACTTTAGTTGAAAAATTACAACTTGTGTGGTATGCACATTGATATTTTCGGTCTTAATGTAATTTCATGGCCAAAAATTATTTTTATTTTCTTAAAAATATTACCATAATTATTTTTGGCAGCCATAATAATTATTTTTGCCAAGAAATAAAATTAGGCAATAATTTTAAGGTGGTAAAAATATTTATTTTCACCAAACTCATTAACAAAATTTTGTATTCTAACAACTTTGTTAATTTTGTAGGAGAACTTGTGACATCCTCTGAGGAAGAAAGAACTCTTGATCTTGTGAAAAAACTTGTTGCTAAGTCTTATCATGAAAGAACTCTTGCTCCTTTCTTCACTGGTTTTCCTTCAGTTGAGATGAATGACTACTTTACTTTGCACCAAGGTGGCCTGCTTCCTCTTCAAGGATATGATTATGATTTCCGCAAGTGGGTTAACAAACTTCAGTCGTGGGCCTACTGCCCAGCCGAGTGGTGCGCTTGGGTGGATCGCATAGTCATGTATCGTGAAGAACATTTACGTGAACAAGACTTGCTATCATTTGTCTTGTTGTCAAAGCAAGAATTCTCCTATGATGGTGCCTTGTTTGCTGCTCTCAGTTCCTTTTGGAATAGGTGTTGGAATTACTTCCATCTCCCATGTGGGCCAATGTCGGTAACTCTTCTAGACATAGCAGCAATCACAGGCCTTCCCGTGGATGGCGAATGGGTATCCTGCGCCACTCCTCTTGATGAAGCTGAAGATTTGCTCTATTCCATTTCTTTTAGTGACAAACTTTACTTCAACAAGTTTATCTCTGAGTATGCCCAATCCACCTATGTTCCTCTTGAGGCCAAGGAACTCACGGCCTTCATGCTTTGCTTGATTTGCAAGTTCATTATTTGTCCTCCCTCACGTGTCTGCCTTGCTGAGTATCTCCACCTTGCTAAACTCATGGCCTCAGGGAAAAGATTGGCTCTTGGCCAGTTCGTGTTGGGAAACCTTTACCGTGGCTTATTCAATCTCACTCAGAGTGTTGACAAAGGCAGTCATGGTCCTTTGTGGATCCTTCAGGTGTGGGCTTGGATGTACTTTCCTCAGCTATCTCTTACTCGTCATGCAGCTACCCTCGTCACTCGGTGTTATGGTGACTTATATGGAGGCCTTGTGCATATCAACAACAATGTGAACAATGTCTTTCATTCCTTATGGAACCTAAAAGATCAAGAGTTCTTTCTCTATTCTCGGAGGTATTTTGGTCCTTCATGGTTTCAAGAAACACCTACTAACGAGAGTGCGGATATTTGTGAAACAAGCATGGAGAAACTTCTGTTTGCCCATTGACCTCTGTTTTGGCGTCGAAGTAGATGGGAGGGCCAAACCCGGTTTTGAAGCATATTGTCCTCCTCTACTTGGTAAACAACTTGGATTTATTCAGCAAATCCTTTCACCTCCTCACTTTTCAAGGAACAAATGTTGTCATATGAGACCTTCAGTCCTTGATAAAGCTTTCTTTGCGAGGTGTCATGATCATGCTGAGAAGCAAAGGCAAGAAGCGGATTTCACCATTTCTCCTTTCTTATCTGAGGCCACTCCAAACTTTACTGCTTGGTGGTCAGAGATATGGAAGAAAATCGGTGGTGAAGACTTATCTCAAATTGCTGCAAGACTTCATTTCCCACCTGGTAATCTCTGTTACTTAAACTTTTATCAGTTGTTTAAGCTTTTTACTAAATCTTTTCGCTTTTTAGGTGATGCTTTTGCACCTCCCAAAAGGGATGCCAATAAGATGGCAAAGCAAGTAATACAGAAGCGTACTGCTTCATCCCGTCAGAAAGATGCTTTAGAAACTTCTGCTTTGAAGAAGAAGAGGGCTATTCCGAAGTCTAGTGGTTTTCCTTCTGGCGACCTGATGGACGCACCTCATTCTGATAGTCAGAATGTCATCTCTCAGAAGACCACAAGTGGACCACTGGAAGTAGCATCATCTCCTTGTTCACCAGCTATTTCTTTGGATCACGTCACCTATGTGGATCAAGAAGATGTTCCTTCTTCATCAACAAATTCAGCCCTTGAGATGGCCGCATCCTTTCTGCTTGAAGACAACTTCTCTTTAGGCAACATGGATCTTTCAAGGCAACCAAGTGGAAGAGACTTCATGAACGATTTGGAAAACATAGTTTCCAATTCTCATGGAGTATGTTCTGAGAATACTACTGAAGCCATCCTTCCAATGTCTATGCCTGTTCTAGTCAGTGAGGCAGCCAATAGGAGTATGGAAATTGAAAATTCTCTTCCCATTGCCGCATCTCTTGTTTCAATGCCTACTCCATCTCCTGTACTTCCTCCTATTTTGGCTGATGCTCCTCTTCTTCAAAGATGCAAGGTTCTCAAGGAACTCACATCAAAGCTTCTACCAATGGATTATGAGACCTCCTCTGGAGGTGTTACCGAGGTTCCTTCTGATGCTCAGTTGAAAGAAGCTTTTGACGAACTTTGCAAATTCACTCTGAAAGTAGATGCCGCCATTCTTCCTGCCCAGAAGGAAGCTATCTATTCTCATGTTCGGACCTGGTCACGTTCGCTTGAAATTGAGGATGATGAAGCTCAATTCTGGAAATATTTTCCAAGATTGTTTGATGCCTTCCTCACTAGGTATAATCAAACTCAGAGCCACTTTGATCAATTTAATGCGAAGCACAAGAGATACAAAGCCCGTCAGACTCTAGATGACAAAACTGCGGCCTTGTATCATTCAGTGGCGCCTTCTGAGCGAGTTGGCTATTGATGATGAAATCAATGATTATTTAGCGAAGGTGAAAACTCTTCAGCTAGAAAAAGCCAAACTTGCTCAGAAGCGTGAGGTGCCTTCTAATCACAAGTGTGAAGAAATCTACTACGAGGCGAACATCCTTCTCAAGGAAAAAGATGACTACCTAGCTGTTGTTGCTGAGAGAGATTTCTTCATAACTTTGTTGGATAGCATGGATAGAGAGTTTGAAGTATGGAGATCACTCCTTCCATGACCTTTCCCCCTATGACTACTAAATAGGAGAAAGAAGGAGAGTAATTTAGAATTTTGTTTTTCACTTTCAATTTCTTAAACAAGTTATGTTTTGAATTGGTGGCAATGGGTTTTTGCCAACTTTAATATTAATGGCTTTTTATTTTATTTTAGCCATCTATCTTAAACAAAATCCTTTGTCAATTTAATCTTTTGGTCTTATGACTAAAACCATAAAGATCAAATACTTGGAAATTATTTTGGAATTAAATTGCCAATAATACTCAGAATTTTCGGCAAAAACATCCCAAAATACTCAGAAAATTCGGTCTCCTTCTTTTTTACTAAGGCCAAATTTTGAAAAATTAAATTCCATAAACACTTATACAATTTAAGTGATAGAATTTCTTATTTTTCCTTGGTTTTTTCGCCACACACTAAGGTTATTGGCAAAAATCTGAAATTTTTATTACTTCATAAATAATAAAAATATTTTGTTTTTATTTAAAAGTCACAAGAACGCAATTGGGGTGGCTAAGTCCACGAAGCGTGTAAGTTTTATACTTCGGTGAAGCATATGGCTGTGAGTTGAATCATAGCCACCTCATCTAATTCCTCCTCCATGTCAAACTCAGGATCTGGATCAGATTTTGCCTCCCAAGCAGTTGGATAGTACTTCTTCAAATAGCGCCCGTTAATGAACTTCCTATGGGAATCACCATCCTCAGTTTCTAACCAATAGGCACCATTCTTAAGTACTTTCTTGATACAGAATGGTCCTTCCCACTTGGGAGACCATTTCCAGCGTTTCTTAGAGCCAAGAGGCAAGAAAGCTTTCCACACTAGTTTGCCTTCAATGAAACTTCGTTTACGAACTTTCTTATTGTAACTTCTTTCTGCCTTCTTTTTTTGTGCTTGCAGGTGATCTAAAGCATCCAACCTTTCATAGTCAAGGTCTTCCAGCTCAATCATCATGGCATCATTGTAATCATACCACTCCAAGTTATTTCGGAATGCAACTCTGGCTGACTTAGCCAAAAGTTCCATCGGGACCATTGCATCATGACCATAGGTGAGGCTGAATGGACTCACACCAGTATTTGAACATTGTGACATCCTGTATGCCCACAAAGCCTTAGGTAAGACTCTATCCCATTTACCGGGTTTGTCTTTTATCATTTTTTCTAAGATGCCTATCATCACCTTGTTAGAAGCTTCGGCCTGTCCATTAGCCTGAGCATAGTATGGCGTTGACTTGGTGAACTTTAGGCCAAATTTTTTTTCCAAACTCCTCGTCATCTCACCATCAAAGTTAGTTCCTTGATCAGTGGTGAGAGTTTCAGGAATTCCAAAGCGGTAGATGATATGTTCCTTGATGAATTTCTTGATGTCATTATGAGCAATGTCATTCAGAGCTTTTGCTTCCACCCACTTGGTGAAATAATCTGTGGCAACTATAATAAAGCAGACACCTCTTTTGGCAGGTGGGTAGATCTTTCCAATGAGATCAATTGCCCATCCTCTGAATGGTCAAGGCTTTATTATAGAGTGTAGCTCTTCTGATGGAAGTCTCCATATAGGGCCATACTTCTGACAAGCTTGGCAACCTTTGGCGAACTTCATGCAGTCTTTCATGATGGTTGGCCAATAAAAACCATGACGGCGTATTAGCCATCTCATCTTTCTACCAGCTTGATGTGCACCACATAGACCTTCATGCACATCCTTGATGACTTTCTTAGCTTCATCTTGATCTAGACATCTCATTAAAGATTTGTCTAAGTCTTTTCGATATAACTCATCAGCTAAGACAGTGTAGTGCACAGCCAAAGTCCTTATCCTGGTGACCCTTGTTGATGGATTTTGGAGATATTCAAGGAATGGTTGGCGCCAATCATCAAGTTTATGTACTAGGTTGTACACTTCGAACACGTTGTCCCTAGTAAATGTTGAAGGCATGCTCCTCCTCTCGACATTTACCACCTTCTTCCAGATATCATCTTGGAATACCAGGCCAGATACAAACTATGCAGCAACATTTGCAGACTCATTTCTATGTCTGGGGACGTGTTCAATCCTTACATCATCAAATTTTTCTATCAATTTCACTGCCACTGCATAGTATGATAACAATGATGGACTTGTGCAATTGAACTCTCTGGTAAGCTGGTTGATCACCAAGAGAGAATCTCCTCTGATGTGTGCTGTGGATACTTTCATCTCCCTAAGCAATTCTAGACCAATGATGAGTGCCTCATACTCAGCTTAATTGTTAGTACAATCAAAGTCTAAGTAGAATGACATCATGGTATAGTCATCATCTGGGGAGGTGATGACAATTCCTGCACCTGCAGAATTAGCAGTGCTAGAGCCATCAAACTCAAGTATCCATGGTATTAAAGATACCTCCATGACAAAGTTTGTATCTTCAAACTCTTCTCCCAAGTCTAAGCATGGGTGGTCGGCTAGGAAGTCAGCAGTTGCTTGCCCTTTCACTGCCTTCTGAGGTATATACTTGAAACTGAACTCAGAGAGTGCTAGGCACCACTTGCCTAGTCGGCCTTTAAGAAGAGGCCGAGATAACATGTATTTTACTAAGTCAGTTTTTGAGATAACACAGACATCAAAGTAGAGCATGTAATGTCTTAGTTTTATTGCTGCAAAGTAAAGAGACAAACATAGCTTTTCAATAGGACTATACCGAGTTTCTACATCAGTGAGAGTCCTACTTAAGTAGTACACCGCTTGTTCCTTCCCTTTTCCTAACCCCTGAGGCAACAGACATCCTATGGAAGATGTAGTGGTCGCAACATATAGGTACAAGGTCTTATCTTTCTTAGGAGGAACTAATACAGGAGGCGAAGCTAAGTACTTCTTGATGGCCTCAAAAGCTTCCTGATGTTTTTCATTCCATTGAAACTCCTCCTTGTCTCTCAACTTCAACAGTGGTGAAAAGGCTTTGGTCTTACCAGCGGTGTTGGAGATGAATCTTCTCAAGAAGTTGACTTGTCCAAGGAAGCGTTGGAGCTCTTTCTTTGAGGTGGGCGGTTTTGCCTGCATGATGACTTTTGCCTTGTTTTGGTCTATCTCGATGCTTCGTTGATGAACCAAAAATCCAAGGAAGTTACTTGCACTCACACCGAAAGCACATTTCAATGGATTCATTTTCAAACCATGTTGTCTCATTCTTTTGAATGAGCGCCTTAGATGATCAATGTGATCAAGGTGGTTGTGTGACTTAACCGCTACATCATCTATGTATACCTCCATGAATTTTCCAATCATGTCATGGAAGATGGCGTTCATGGCTCTTTGATAGGTTGCACCGGCGTTTTTTAGTCCAAAAGGCATGACTACCCACTCAAAAGTACCGACTGCACCTGGACAGCGAAAAGCTGTTTTTGGAACATCCTCCTCCGCTATGTAGATCTGATTGTAGCCGCTGTGCCCATCCATGAAGGACAACACTTGATGTTGGGCGGCTCCATCTACGAGTAAGTCTGCAACAGGCATAGGATATTCATCTTTCGGGGTGGCAGAATTCAAGTTACGAAAGTCAACACACACCCTGATCTTACCATCTTTTTAACTACAAGAACTATGTTTGAAATCCATTCTACATACCTTGCGGTACGGATGAATCCTGCTTTAAGGAGCTTTTCAACTTCCTCTTTAACTTTAAGGATGACATCATTAGCCATCCTTCTAGGAGGTTGCTGATAAGGATGGTAACCTTCGATGATAGACAGGCGATGCTCCACCAAGTCACGACTTAAGCCAGGCATTTCGTCATAGTCCCAGGCGAAACAATCTTTGTATTCTTTCAACAAGGCTACAAAGCGTGGCTTATCTTCTTCGGCCAACAACTGACTTATATAAGTCGGCCTAGGGTCTTCTTCAGTACCAAGATTTACTTCAAGTAAAGGATCTTGTACCTCAGCATTGAGATCATCTAACTTCATGGAGCAATGTCAAGTTCTTCCATGGTGATCTCATCTTGTGTATTTTCTACACTTTGATAAGCTGCATCAGCTGATGGGGCGGCTGAGTCCTCTAAGCTTTGGAGCTTCATTTCTAAGGCCAATGTCGACAACTTTCTCAAGGTGTCGTTGGCCAACACAACCTCTCTAGGTTGTGTACTCATGGGATCTCTTCTATGATAGGAGCGCATGGAAGCGGCTTGAAGGGGATTAAAGCATCAGGCCGCACAAGATTTTCCATCACCTCTTTCAAGGCTTCTTGTTTGACTTCTCCTGTGGAGATGAATGGGTATGGCCGGCCATATTTGTCCTGGCCCATGAACCTTATCGGTCCAGTGGTTCCGTCATAGAACCTTGCATCTACTGCGTTGGTTTCAACTTTGAATGGTCTATTGTCTGCCTTGACCACTCCAACTTCTGTACCATTCCAAAACATCAGTAGTTGGTGTAAAGATGACGGGACACACCAGTTGGAATGAATCCAATCTCTACCAAGTAGCATATTGTAAGTTGATGAGGAATCAACTACAAAGAAGGTGGAGAGGGACGTTTTTGATCCAATGGTCAGCTGGGCAGGCAATATGCCTCTTATCTTTTTGATATTGCCAGAAAAATCACTCACAGTGACTTCTGACTTAATCAAATCGTCAGTGCACTTGCCTAGTTTCTTTAATGATGAGTAGAGAATGAGATTCACCGTGGCACCATTATCAACAAGTACCCTGCTGATTGGAATGCCATCAACATGTGCCTTGATATACAAAGGCTTGATGTGGCAAGTGTTTGCTTCATCAGGCTTGGTGAAGAACATGGTTTTTGCATCATCTGAGGTGTTGCCCCCCGAGTTTTCTTCATTACTTGAGGGGATCTCAATGACATCTTCACTTTCCTGGGGAGAGGGTGGCTCAAAAGATTCCACTCGCTCTTTCAATCTAGCAGCAAATGTGCATGGCAGAGTGATAGTAGTATGGTTAAGGTTAACCATGAATTGCCCAAAGGTCAATGAATCAACAGACTTGTTGTCAAAGTCCTCAGCAGCTAATGTTTCTTCCTCACTCATGGGGACAGGCTTTTCTTCCAAACTTTCATCACACATGTTCTGATCAGATGAAGTTGGAATGGCATCCTCCATGTGGGTGGCGCCATTATCCTCCCAGTGTGGAGTCCATAGACTTTCATCTTGGTCTCCTGGGGCCCTGTCTACCTTCATGTTAAGCTCTTCGATGAAGACTCTCCTAAGGACTTGCTTAGCAGCATCATCTATAGCTTCTTGTCTTTTGAAAAGGATGTTTTCAGCTTCGATGTGTTCTAATCTCTTAACTTCAAACTCTTTCCTTTCTTTATCTAATTTCACTTTTTCAAGCAAAATTGATATTTGCCATAGTGGCATGTTCTCTGAGATGTGGAGTAGATCTTGAGTGGCCTCATGTGATGGCCAATCTTCAAGTCTTTTAGTCAAAGCTTCATATGGAAACTTTTGGTAGTATGAATCGTCATCAATACTATGGATCTCGAAATCATCATCTTCTCCATCTTCATCTCCTATGGTTAATGCTCGCATAGCCAATCTTCTATATGCAAGGACTGCCTCCTCATTGATGGCGCCTTTGCTTGCTAGTTCTTCGCAAGAATTATCTTCGTTGCCATAAACTATGTCAATTAAGGCTTGCCTTCGATCTTGGAGTTCAAATTTTTTCTTACTTAGCTCAAGTGTTTTTGCTTTGAGCTTTGCTTCTTCAGAAAGGATTTTCTCCTTGCATAGCTTTACTCCCAAGTCTGCTAAGTCCATGAGAGATATATCCATCTCGTTGATAGGTGGTGGATCCTTTGAAGGTTCGTCTCCACTCTCATCAACTTGCATGGTGTCAAGTACTTCCTCATTTCGAGCCTTAGCTCTTTTTCGAAGTTCTCGTCTCCTCCAAGTCTTCCTATTCTTTTGAACCGGATACTTGGGATGTTGCACTTTTTGCCACACACCTTTTGGAGTGTCTGATGGTGGCTTGACCATTCTTGGTTGTGCATGGTCACCTCTCAGCTTCATCTCTTTTCTCACAGCTGCATGGCGATACTCTTCCTTCTTGTGATCCAACCATGGTCTAATCTCACGCTTAGTCCTCTTTGGAAAAGGCTTAGAACGAGATTCAACTTGAGGTTGTTGATCATGCTCTCTCTTGGAAGATCTTTGCACCAAGTGATGGGCAGATGAGCTAGGATGAGAGGGGGGTGGCGCCTCTTTTGATGATGGTCCTCCACATTCCCGTTTGTTCTGCTCAAGAGGAGGTAAGGAATTTTCTGGCTTGCTCCCCGAGCTTGGAGTGTGCTTTGCCCTACTTCTTTCTTTCCTTTGGAGTGGAGTCTTTGATGAAAACTCCAACTTTCTTTGAACCTTCTTCCTAGAAGAGGTGTCTTGATGTTCCACAGGTTCCTCCTCATCCTCAGATGAGAAAAGTTCTAGCTTCCTCCTTGGTGCTTTAAGCCTATCAGCGGCCGTGTTTGAATTGCAAGGCCGATCTTCATGTTAAGGTTTGGCTGCCAAGGAAGTGCTTGGAGCCAAGTTCAACCTCTTGGGAGTTATTTCTCATTTCTCCCTACTAGCCAGTTGTCCATCTTTTGGGAGGTTGAACGCGACCATGTGGATAGGAGCTGGGAATGGATTTTTGTCAACTCCCATGTCCTTCTTGGGCGCCTCAGGGAACTTCAAGATTCCCTTTTCTATCTTTTCTTGTACTATGTTTTTGAACACAGTACAGTTGTTGGTCGGATGCCTCCAGGAGTCGTGGTACTTGCAGTATGCTCTTCCTTTGATGTCCTCAGGTGAATGAAGGACATGTCCAGGTGGTAACTTAATCATACCAGACTTATGTAGGAAGTCAAAAACTTCATTTGTCTTTGAAGTATCAAATGAGTAAGTTTTGCTTCCATCATAAGGTTTCTTCTCTGCTTGTCTCTGGTATATAGCAACAAACCTTTCCTGGGTCTGAGGGTGTCCTACTTCTGCCTTCACAAGACATGGACACTCAATGGGGCGATCTGCCTTGACCTCAGCTATCCCGAGTTCAAAATTTGGCTCTTGATAATAAGTGCCATAAGATGAACTTCTCCTTTCATATTCTTCTCGAAGAAGAGTCTCATATCTTGTCACCTTGGTTGACATCTCGAAGAAGTCTCTGAAATCAACTCTTTCGAACTTCTTTCGAAGTTCTATGTCAAGTCCATTCTGAGCTAGGCGAACAAACTCTATCTCATGGAGAGGTGTGCGACACCTATTCCTTAGCTTCTTGAAACGAGCTAAGTACTCCTTAGCTGACTCCCCTTTTCTTTGGTAGAGGCGTGACAAGTCTGCCATGGAGACCTCAGGCTCAGTTCTATAGAACTGTGTGTGGAACAATCTTTCCATCTCCTCCCAGGTTCTTACTGAGTTGGGTGGTAAGTTGATTTACCAAGTAAAAGCTGCACCTGTGACAGAGTTGGGAAATAGGCGAAGCTTGTGGTAGCCAGAGTTGGCTTCTCTACACTGCATAGTGAAACGAGCAATCTGTTCCAGAGTCGTCTGCTCGTTAGAGGTGCCAGAGAAGCTTGTGAAGTCAGGGACCTTGTACCCACGAGGTAGAGGATAGATTCTATCATACTCCTCAGGGTAAGGCTTCTGAAAAGATGGCCTGCCTACTCGCCTGTAGGCGGGGCCAATCAGGTCTTCAATCATATCCCTGATGTGGTTCTGATTGACTGGGCCTTGTGCATCAACACCTTGAGGTGGGTGGCATGGACCAGGATGGCGTTGATGGCCATTCCTTGCACCATTGCCATTACCATTCCTCAAATGGGGTGGTACATAAGCTGCAGCTTGAGGACTAACTGGGTTGACTTCCTCTTCCACGATATCAGGCGCATGATCAACTGCTTCCTGGTGCCTAGGGATGAGATCAGCTTCATTCTCACCCCTTGCTACTCCTTCCCTATGAGGTGGTAAGTTGTTGTTACCAACCACTTCCACTTGAGGTGGAAATCTCACCTGGTTGGCAACATTGTTAGCCAGTGGCGCCACAGGTGGAGGAAGAAGTGCAGGCAGGTTAACTTGCCTCGGATCTTGGGCTATTTGTTGGATTTGCCCCCAGAGTCTATCTTCTACTTGACCAATCTGAGCCAGGATGTTCTCACGGTCTTGAATCATCTGCTCCTTAAAAGAGTCATTAGCCTTTTTAAGTTGGTCATGAGACTTGTTCATCAGATCTATAGATCTCATAAGTTGTTGCATTCTTTGTTCCTGTGCCAAAGAAATTTCATTCATGGCTTCAGTGAGGTATTGCAACAAGACCTTTGAATCAGATTCTAAAGATAATTGTGAAGGATCTGCCACGTTTTTGCTTCTGGTTTGCATAACATGGCTAGATCTGCCTTCATCAACCTTAGGTGGCATATTTACCACTTGGTAAGACTTCAAAAGAGGGGAGGAAAGAAGAAAAAGGAAAGAAAAATTACCCTGAGACGTTGAGAGGAGGAGAGATCTGCTGTCTTGTCCTGCTTCAAGTGTCAAGGAAAGTGATTTGGTGTGGACCTTTGAGTGAGGCGGACACCTTGCTGAATGACTAGGAGAAGGAGAGACGGGGATCGCCGGCTATGCAGAGGAAAAGAGGAGATCAAGGGCGCCAGAGAGGGAGAGTAGATGTGCCTGTCCCACCGGGCGTGCCAAAAAGAGATGTTGGTGCGGCCGAGTGGGCAGTCCAACGTAGCACAGAAAATTGAGAAGAGAGTCGAGGATCGCCGACTTTGAGAGAGAGAAAGCTTATGGAGACGCCGAGTTGAGAAGACAAGATCTTGTTGTGTCCCACTGGGCGTGCCAAAAAGAGATGTTGCGCCATCTCTTGCTAGAGTTTCCGCGGAGAATTCTTTATGACAGCGTAAGGGCGTGCCAGTCAATTTGCTGAAATTGACAAAGAGGTTGTAAAAACAAGATCTGGTGCGCGGAGCAGCAGATTAAAAGATCAGAACGATTGTGGGGACTGGATCAAAGTCACACCGGAGCATCTAAATTATTGGATCCACACAAACTACTTCTCATAACTGGGTCTCTTCTCTTTTTGGATCAAATCTGAGAGATCTGCTTTGATTGCAATTGAAATTGAAAAGAAAATAACAAACTGATCTGTTATTTCTGAATGAAGAACACGTGTACGGTGTTTGTATGTCCGGAGACAAGATTGAAACAAGAGAAAAACACTAAAAGAGTGTTTGTTTGTCCTGAGACAAGATCTAAACAAGGAAAATATGAAGAACGAGCGAAGAACTCGTGATAAATTGGGTGAAAATGGCGCAGAGCCAGAGACAAAATAAGCACGGAGCTTGGTTTTTTGCGCGGAGCAAGTTTGTAGCTACAGGAGCTGATTTTTATTTCTCGGGAGAAATGTCTGAGATGCGGAATCTGCTGAAACCTGAGAATGGCCTCCCTTTATATAGGGGACGGTTTGGGCTTGAGCATTTAATGGGCTTGCCTTGCTGAGAAAGGCAAAATCCTCCTCCTATGCAGATGACAGCCTCCAGGAAGGTGCAGTGAAGCTTCCTTCTCCTTCTGATTGCCTCCAACTGTTGAGGAGAGAATAAAATAGATGCTAGGGCGCCACTCTGCTTGGATGGGAGATGGAAATCTGCCTCCTGGGTAATTGATGACAATTCTTCCTTCTGCCTATCACATTGCAGCAGGCTTTCGTTGCTTCTTTTGTGCTGAAATTAGCTATTTTGACTAAGTAGTGGCCAATTGACATCATGATTTGGACTTTTGATCATCAAGGCCACGAAATTACTCATACTTAGTCATATTTAGCTCTTCAAATCATGAAAATAATAATTAATTAAGAAAATGGCTTAAACCGGGGCGAGAAAGCCATATGTCCTTAATTGAAAAGAATGCAAAAGTTGCAAACGATCTCGAATTTAACCAAAACTTCACCAGTAGGCTTAGATTATCTCCATAAGACTATGGAAAAAATCCCAAGTTAATTCGAGCTCTCTATCATGGTGAATTTGGTTTCACTCCCGAAAATGTCCTTAACTGAAAACCAGGCATAAGTTTTTACTCCGATGTCAGAATGAGGTGAAATTTTACCAAGATGATCTACATAGCTCAAGGATCATCATGGTATGCTCCTTGGTAGAAATCGCAGCCTCTAGCCTCTTCAATTGGTCAATTTTACTATTTTGTCCTTAATTGAACAAAATACAAGTTGCAATTTCGCCTCCCGGGGAGGGGAACAAGGCTAGGCGATTTCTCCACTATGGTTGGTCGACTATATGGAGGAGGTGTGAGGTTGAAAATCTCATGCCTCTCTCACGTGCATAGATGTTTCTCTTGCTGACAAACTTTGACTCTCTGCCTCCTTCCTGCACGAAGAGAAAAATATCTCTCTGCAGGGCAGAGGGCGGCCTCTCCTCTGTATGGGAGACGACTTGGGCCTTGCTATGTATGTCCATGAGGTATTTTTCATCTCATGGGCAGATGACAAGCAATTCTCCTTTTTTATCTGTTTGCCTCCCTAGCAGGCAGCAATATTAAAGGAAACTGCTTCCGATTGATTTCCTCTGCCACTCACCTGGGTAGGGGCGGCACTCATGGGACTTTTGATAATAATTATTCAATAATTATTATTTAATTAATTAATTTCAGCCCTTGCAATTAATTCACAAGACTTTCCTAATTCAATTTGAACTAGGGTGGTGTAGAAACCTTGTTTCTTTAGGAATTTTGATTAAATCCTAACCACTCATCTTGATTATAATTATGATAAGACCAATTTACCCTCAATTGTAAATTGAGGTATAAACAAGAGTATATATGCTTTTTATTAATACTAGTTTTAGCTTTCACGTGCGTTGCACGTGGCCTAACATGTTTCGATTGAATATTTTTATGAAATTTTGATAATTACCCTATTAAATTTTGATAACTACCCTATGAAGTAATTACGTATGAAATTGTGATAAACTCCATATGAAACTTTGATAACATAACTATAAAATTTTAATAAACCTTCCTATGAAATTTTGTATGATTTTTGATAACCTCCCTATGAGACTTTGTTAATAATCCCTATAATTTTTTGCTACTATAGTATGAAATTTCGATAATCTCTCTATAAAATTATATTTCATTATCAGGTTGAGCTCCTCTATTTAGTACTACATAAATCATTCATATAAAGCTATTCCATTTGCATATCAGCTCGTCCGTTCAGTCGTAGAAACATATATAATTCATATTGAACTCCTCCCTTTGATAGTATATACATATACATATTCGAATTGAGCTCCTCCACTCGGTAGTATATAGAGCAGGTTATCACACTGAGCACCTGCATTCAGCATTCCTCCATATAACATATCATCAATTTGAACTCCATTCATTCAACATTACTCCAAATGGTACATTATCAGTTTGAGTGCTCTCATGTTCACCAACTTTCTATGGAGCATATTGTTTATTTGATCAGCTCTTTTGGTATTCCTCGACGGAGTACATTATCAGCTCGAGTTATGTTATCCACCATCATTCTTAGAGCGTACTCTCCTACTCAATCCTCAAATATTGAGCACTCCCTTTTTCGGCATTCATGGCATATCTCTCTTTCATCTCACAGATCACCATACAGTTCGACAGAGGGGCGCATTACCAAATCGAGCATTCTACGACTCAACACTCCCCACATGGAGCATACATCCAGATCAAATACACTTACGTTCGACACTATCTAGTTATGCGTCCGGTAAGCCTCTTTAGCTCAGATCATCCCAACTTGCCCACCTGATGCTCAATTTCATAGCCGTTTGTGCAATCATTTAGAACTGCCCAAGGGGGCAATGTTGAGCCCATATAGAACGGCCCAAAGCCACTATATAAATATAGAAAACTACTCCACACATAAGGTAAAAGTTCATTATCTCCACTCTTTTTTTTTTTTGGCAATAAGAAAGGACATTATCCCCACTCTTTAGATTTTAAGCTTTGTAAACATCTTAAGACCCCACTAACTTCAGTATCTCCAAACACCTTAAGATCCTACTAACTCCAATATCAAAGAGGATCCCCTCCAAACAAAAAACTCAGGGTCCTTATCTCATGGTCCGCTCTATTATAGATCATACGAACTTCTCTATTTGATTGATGAGCCTCTCTCTCTAAGAAGTTTCAACAGCTCACGTTTAACCCTTGTCCTTAGTGCATTTAACCTCCAATCCAATTGTAATATAATCATCTCTTCTAATTGTGGGAAAAAAAATATGAAATTCACAATCTTACAACGGTATAAATTATCAAACCACACAGTATAATTAATTTATTTTATATTTCCAATAGAACAATGTTGAATAAAGTGTTACATAACTCAAATATCAAAGAAAACACTATATTTAAAGGATTATGCAAGAGCACGGCATAATAATCCAAATACCTTCACCCAAGACCTTTCCATTTTCAAACATAGAATTTTTTTAATAAGAACAAACGCAAACAATCATCAAAATTTGTACATACGTTTGAAAATTCAACTTTTTTGAAAAATCGAATCATCAAACATAGTATTGAAAAAAATGAAGAAAATAAGTTACTCTTTTTTTGGTTTTTTTTTTTTTTGCAATCTAATCCGGTTTAGTTATTATAGTATGATTATACGTTTAAAAATTCAACTCCTTTTGAAAAATTGTTTTAAGCAATCATCAAACATAGTAATGAAAATAATGAAAAAATTATAAAGGAAAATGAAATTCTCAAAACATAACAAGAAGTTATCAATATCTTATCTAGATGATAGTTTTTTTTATAACTGCAAAAATAATAGAAATTTTAAAATGGAAAAAGAAAAATTCAAACTCTTTTCATGGCCATTGTACCTTATGGACTTACGTTTTAGAAAAATGATACCAAAATTACAAATGCAACAATCATATATTTATCATCATCATTTTTTTGGCTACATATTTATTATCATCGTTAATAATATGTATAAGTAGTTAGAATTATATATAAAATAGTTTGAGTAAGATTTAGACTTAAAATTTAATCATAATAAATAATAATATATATAGTAGTAATTGGGTTGGTCAATAATAATATAATAATATATATATATAACATAAAAGTCTAATTTTAAGTAATGGCAATTTTTTTAAAATGACAAATTAGAAATATTTTTGAAAAAAATGGTAAATCGGAAAACATAAAGTTTTCCATTATTCGTACTTTTATATATAGGAGTGATGGTCCTATGGACTCGAGTCTATAGAAGTTACCACGTAATCGAGGCTAAATCACACGTATGATCATATATTCATGTGAATTTTAAGTTTACCCATATAGTATTTTAAATGAATTTCAATTTGGAATGTGAAATTTTTTAAACTTTTGTATTTATTGAGGTAAAAGTTCAACATAAAGTTTCGTACAAAATAAAATTTTCTTTTGTTCAATTAAGGACATTAATAATTAAGATACGATTTGAACATGAAGTTTAATTTCAAATAAATATTTTATTTATTTTATGGGTAGATATGGACTTCTAAACATTGAGTAAACTTCAAATTCACATGAATATATAATCATACATGTGATTATATGTTTACCTCGAGACCTAATTCTGCCGTTCTGGTGGACGATTTTGCCTTGAAATTTTTGGACAAAATTGATCTTATCCTAAACCGACTTGGAGAATATTTTGCACGAAAATTCAGATGCTCAAGATGATATGGAGCATTCTTATTGGCCACGTTGGATCCTAATTAATGAGGATAATCTAAATTTCCATTATTTTAATAATAGAATAATTAAAATATTATTTTATAATGATAATTTAGAAATATATTTGAAAAAAAAAGGGTACAATCGGAAAATATAAAATTTCCCCTTATTCATACTTTTATATATAGTATAGATATAGATATAGATAAATTAATTAAATTACAGCTCAGTGCATATTTTCTGAATTTGGTACAATTAACCATATAGTACAAAAAAGGGTAAAGGCTGCTGAGTGCCGAAACCTCTATTTGCAATTTGGCGGCTTCGTCAAATGCTACATGCAAATTGTGATTCACGCGTACGTACCCCATCTCTTCTCTTCGACCTATAAATACTGTATATATATCATCATCTTTTTTTATCAGAAAAATTAAAATAAAGTATATCATATGTAACACAACGAAAGGACCACCTTTTTTGTTTTTGGTCAGAGATAAGACACAGTGTAGTATATATAGTAAATCAAAATTATATCCAATTCATTCAATTTTTTTTTTGGCAATACCAATTCATTCATTTAGGATGATACAAAATTATCTTACTTTTAGATTTATTCTTTTTTTTAAAAGTATTCTTTATGTTTTAATATTCTTAAAATATATATCATATAAAAGTTTTTTTTCTTTTGCTTTTAATTCAATAATATATATATAAATATATGCTATCCCTATATCACCCCTTTGATAGCTTTACGCCTTTACTTGCCTATGCTGGATAACTATTTTATCTTGAATGTGAACAATTTAAGATTAACTCTAATATATATAAACCACAAATAGTTTGTGGAGTTTAAATTAATTTGTTCTCTTAATCAACGTTAATCCAACACATTGTTTCGAACTGTTTGTAGGGGATAAAATTGTTATTTACTCGGATTTTGTCTTTTGATGGCTCCTGGCTTTGGGTCTGATGTGTGTTTTTCATTCATTCTGGTGTCTCTCCCCATCTTATTCACTAGTAATAACTAAATGTTTAAATATAATTACATCTGAATATTTATTAGATAGTTTTTTCAAGATTATCGGTGATTTAATCACAAATAATAATCCAATTAATGGTAATATAAATCGTCATGTTTGATGTGACAATAAAAATCATTAACGTTTTCTATAAAAAAAATCATTAATGTTCTTACACCGAAAAAAATCATTAACATTTTCACCGAAAAAAATCATTAATGATATATTAGCTTAATATAATTAGGAAAAAATAGGTTATTAAATATGAAATCACCAAATTAACATTAGTATCAAAATAAATAACGAAGTAATAGTGGATTTCTGCCACTTAAAAGAGGGTAAATAAGTAAAACCAAATATTTAAAAGTTTGCTCATCAGCTTCAATGATAAAACTTTTCCACCATTTTAGATGGGCTTAGATCGCTTATATGGAATAGATCGGTTAAAATATTTTTTTTCTTGTACAGTAGTGCTCTCATACTTTTCCACCATTTTATTATGTATTAAACTTTTCCATCATCTTTAAGAGTTGTAATATATTTATTTTGAGTGTAAGTCCAATAAATGTCTTCACGTGTAAATTCAAATCCAAATTAAAAACAAAAAATACCCCGATCCAACAGAGTAAATCCAAGTGCAAATTGAAAACAAAATGTCAAGCAAACACAAGCTATAATGCACTTGTTACTATTATTAGAGTTATGATCTTTTTCAAAGAGAGGTTCCTTAAATTCTACACTTTATTCGGATAAATTCCTCTATATTTATGTTAAATGAACTCTTATACTTTAATTTATGCTCAAAATAAATCCTTATATTTTAATTTTGCATCTAATAAATAAGTCTTCATACTTCAATTTTGCATACTATTTAAGCACCTAACATTGATGTTGTTGTTATAAATACATTTTTTCTTATTATTTTTTAAAGTAATATTTAAAATTTGAGTTTAGAGGCTTATTTGGGTAAATTAAGCATAGACTTCCAAACATCTATCATTTTCCACTGGTATGATATCTTTTATCTTAACCTTCAAGCTAATCAAAATCTTCATTAATTTTGACTCTCCAATGGGATGCCATAGTCCAATATAGTATGGGTCCGTTTGACCCAGCTTATTTAACCGCTTATTTACTGAAAAAAATCGTAAGTTGAGCCAAATGGAAAATTCAGAAGTGCTTTTCAGTTTTTTTTTAACTAAAAGCCAAAAACTCTAAATTAAAACTTTTTCCAGAAACACTTTTTCAGAAGAGTTTTAAGTTAGGTCAAACGGCACTATATATGTTTTATAGTTAAAATTCAAATGGTTGTACGTGCTCAAATAACATGGAGTTTTAATCCCCACTATCCTCAAATATATATATAGAGAAGGTAATATACCTAGCATGTGAAAAGCCTTTTTAAAAATCACAATGCTTTAATTTGTGCTAAAAATTTTGTTGTAAAAAGGTCTGAAAGAAAGGAAGATATATATATACTAATGACGAATCAATACACTAATTAAGAAAATTGCATGTTCAAGTTATAAAATAAAAAAAATGCTATCAGGCATTTGGGCTGGTGGTAGAGTATTGGACTCTTAGTTCCAGCCTATCTAGACCAAGAGGTCTTAGGTTCAACTCTCACGGATTGTGAGTTTGTTTGTAATTTGTTTGTTTATTTGGTAGGTATGTAGTTTATTTATGGTATAGTTTCTAGTTTGGGTTGAATTCTCATTTAGATGTTTGGGTATAGAGATTTATTTGAATTGAGATTTCATTGGGCTTGTTTGTTGGGGAAGGGGTTTGTTGGCTCATAGATTAGCATTTCGGGTCTTCCTGTGCATTTGTAATCTCAAATCTCTTTAAGAAATGAAAATGATTCTTATCTAAAAAAAGGTTTACGATCTAAAAGAAATTATAAGAAAAAAAAGAAAAAAGAAAAATCAAAATTAGCATGTGCAAGCCCTTTTAAAATGATATCTCCCAAGATGTTTTGGACATGTTTGAAGGTGACAGAAACAGTAGCATATAAGCATATAGTTGCTTATATATATATAGAATATAAATTTGTTCCCAAAGATTCGATCAATACACAGACGTACAGATTCATTGTTGCAACAGTTAGGCAAACAATCTGCCTGTGTATATATTATTTAATCATTTTCCGAAATTATACATATCATAATTGGAAAACTAGAATATCCAATAGAATTTTTTTGATGCTTCCTTATTAGTATTAGTTTTTTTTAAAAAAAAAAATCTAAATTATCCCTTACTATCCTATTGGATTTTTTGATGAGTCCTTTATGTGAATGCCAATTTATATTTCTCGAAGTCGAATAGTGGTACTCCAATTTATATTTTCTTCTACTAGTCTTCACTTCCACGTGCGTTGCACGTGACCCATCCTGTTTTTAATAAATAATAAATTTAAGAATTAAACATTAAAAAATACAAGGCTGACCCAATTGATCCGAGTCCCAAATCCGAAAAATCCAAAACCCGAGTGACCTGAGACCAAAACCCAACCCACCTGATCCTAGACCTAGCATACCCGAATGATCTGAACTCAGATGAGTCAAAATCCGAATGACCCGAGAAAATTATAAACTAAAATTATATTTTATTCAATAAGATCCACATTGTTATAATTTTAACCATTCTAAATTATCATTTATTCAAACCCAGCTGAGCAATAACTTGAGAAAATTATCTGACTCATTTGATCTAGACTCAGATGATTCGAAACTTGTCCAACCCACCTGATTGACTCCTCCAACTTTATAAGTCAAAGGAAATAATTACATGTTACTCTTCTTTTTATTTTTAAAAACTTTAAATTCTTATTATACACTCCAATACATTAAACTACCAATACACACTCCAAAAATAGAAAAAAGGTTAATCACAATAATTAAATTTTAAATAAATAAATTTTTAACTTAATTAGTTTTAAAAAATGATGAATAATTAATGATTAGTTTTAAACTTGATAATAATACTTTTATTAGTTTATATTATAATTGAAATGGGTCCAGATTTAACAAAAAGTCTCAAATTTTTTAAAATTAAAATGGTAAAAATAAAATATTTATAATAATATTGAATTTAATTAAATAAAAATAGATTTTTTAGTAGAATAACTGTAAAAGTTTATTTCTAAAAAAATTGTAAAATTTAAAAAATTTCATTTAAGAAATATATTTAAAAAATTCTAATATATATAAGTTTTTAAAATAAAATAGTAAAATGGTAAAAATAAAATAGGTATAAGGATATTAGATTTAATTAAATAAAAATAGAGTTTTTAGTTGAGTAAAACTGTAAAAGTATATTTAAAAAATTCTAATATATATATAAGTTTTTTAATTAAAATAGTAAAATGGTAAAAATCATAAAGATATTAGATTTAATTAAATAAAATTAGAGTTTTTAGTTGAGTAAAACTATAAAAGTTTAATAATGGCATTTAAGAAATATATTCGAAAAATAAGGATATAATGGGCGATTCAAAAGTTTTACAGGTGAACGTACTTTTTAATATAGTATAGATATGTGAATGCCATTTGAGCTAAATTCAATTGATATTTGTTATCACGTTATATAATAATAATCTCCTTCATAAATAATTAATTATTAGTATATGAATTTTCTGTTTAAGGGCATTTAACCCTCTAACTTTGACTCAAATTTATGAAATTAATGGCGTAAAATGCTGCCAGATAACAGGGAACAAATAGTATTCACAATATGACCTCGAAAAAAAAAAAAAGTATTGACAATGTTTTAAAGAGATCAACACAGCTATCAGAAGATGATGGTTGTTGAGGGAACAAGCTGTTTTTCTTTTCTATTTCCTAGGAATCAAGAAATTTTACTAATAGCAAGGTTACAATGTTGAGTGATTAAGATCAATCTTAAATATAGTATTCAATTACAAGTCCAACTTGAATCACATGGGCAGATATACATATATATACCTACATATAATATTCATACTCCGGTTGTTCAAACTCGATTAATATCACGCCTATTATTCGTCTCCTATATACTCCCTCTGTTCCTATCTAATTGTCCACATCTTTGACCATTATTTAGAAGAGAAATATGTAGAATTAAAATTCTTGGTCTACTCTATCATGGAACTTACACTTACAAATAGTAGACTCCCACATATTAATATAAACTGCTGCAGAGCCTAATGTCTTCTTCCGGTTGTTTTCTTATCTTGCCTTTCCTATCTTCAGTCTAGACATTCTTAAAGTTACTAGCTGCCCTGTACCAATATAAGACTTTTAGAGGATTGGTTATTTTGTACTATGACTAATGGATGGAATGAGTAGGGAGATGTGTTAAACAACTGAATTTCTTCTCAAAGACGCCTGTTATATATATGCATATACAAACCGAAGCCTCTGAGGGCTACGGCAGTCCATAGTCTAACTAAGTCTAGAAATCAATTTAAGCCTGTAAGAACATCAGAATTTAAAATCATACATAAAATATATGAACTGCACAAGTGGGGAATTATACCTCAAGTCTACTCAGCTTCAGCTTTTTCGGGTAAGCCATATTTGCCAAGGGAAAAAAATTTTGCTTCTTCCTTTTTTGCTTCCCTTTTTGTGACTAGGCATCTAAACTGTCTTCTCAAAGTGCTGGTTTAAACTCCATCCTCTGGTGGGCTTATCAGCACAAGGATTTTACTATCATATCAATCAAGGGACCTCTGCTCTTAAACTGAATGCATAAGATCAGGAAATTAACAGCATAGCTCTTGCAGGGCATTGCAACTTCCCCATGCTTTTGATCAAGGCATCAATTCTAAATTACACCGATGCAGAGAAATCCAGAATTCATTTGCAGCTGTCACAGCTAGAAAAACATTTTATCTTACTTCCTTTAACAAATCCATGATATACTGATTCCTGAATCACCATTAAATTTTATTTCAAACCCTTCTTACAATATTGCTGGTGGTGGCTACCATCAAGTAGATATCTTGACCTCTGATGACTTCAGGTGATCTTAAAACTTAATGGAGCTTCAAAAATTCCATAAAGTTGTTCTAGTTGCAATCTCATTATCACTTCCAATTGTCGAAGTAGCTCATAAATCTTTTCACACTCTGGGTGAAATTTATCATCAGCAACAAAGCTGTGGGCCTCGTTGCTTATCTCAACCATGCTCTGTCCAAACATCTTCTTTAACCCCTTCTCCTTTATAAGAGTTCTAACTTTTTCCACATTACCCCATTTCCCATCAACAGCATACATGTTAGACAACAAAATATAGTAACCAGCATGATTAGTATCTAAGTGTAGAAGATTCTTTGTTGCCAACTCTCCAATCTCAAGATTGTGATGAATCCTACATGCAGAAAGCAAGGCACCCCAAACATGAGGCTCAACTGGAATTGGCATTTGATTGATGATCTCCATTGCCTTGTCAAGTTCGCCTGTACGGCCAAGAAGATCAACAACAATGCCATAATGCTCTGAACTAGGATATAGTCCATACTCGTTTACCATCATATGGAATATTTCAATCCCCTGTGAAACCAAACCTGCATGGCTACAGGCTGATAATATAGATAGGAAAGTGACATTGTTAGGCCTTGCTGCAGAACTCTTGACCATCTGTTCAAATAACTTTAATGATTCTCCCCCTTGTCCATGAATACCATAGCCAGCAATCATAGCACTCCAGAGAACAACATCCTTATCTATACTTCCTTCAAATACTTTTACTGCATAGTCTAAGTTACCACATTTTGAGTACAATTCCACGAGAGAAGCCCCAACAAAGGCATTGCTATCAAAGCCACTTCTACTGATAAAACCATGAAGGCATACAGCTTGACGAAGAATACCTAACTCTGAAGAAGAAGCAAGAATCTTTACCATAGAAACAGCATCAGGTTGGATTCCACTAGATAACATATCTCTGAAGACCCCAATAGACTTGTAAGCCATGCCAGCTTGAGCATACCCACTTAACATAGCAGCCCAAGAGACTACATCTTTCCTAGGCATTTTCTTAAAGACATTAACAGCTTCATTAGGTGACAAGCACTTCATGTACATATCAATCAGAGCGGTAGAAACTGAGACTTCTACATCAAAGCCTCCCTTAGTTGCGAGTTCATGAATGCTCTGACCCTCATCTAAATCACAAGCAGCTGCACATGCTTGTAGTGCACTAACAAAAGTGACTGCATTAGGTTGAACTCCCTTGTTGATCATGTCATTGAAAAGACGCAAGGCTTCAACAGCATTCCCATTATGAGAATAGCAACCAATCATTGAGCTCCATGATACAACATCTTTCCCTGCCATCCTCCTAAACAAAATTTCTGCTGCTTTCACAAAACCTGTCTTTGCATACAAATTCAACAATGCGTTAACCAGACATAATTCATTTTCAAACCCTCTCCTAATTACAAAACCATGTACACTCCTGCCAAGCTTTAGATTCGACAACTTAGCACAAGCAGAAACTAAACTAACAAGTGTTACATGACCCGGGTCAACACCCTTCTCCATTACCATTTCTGAGAAAAAGGCCACAGCCTCTTCAAAACAACCATTCTGCTCATAACCACTCACCATTGAAGTCCACAAAACAACATCAGGTTTCTCAAACTCCTTAAAAACTTTAGAAGCATCACGCATTTTGCCACAGTTCGAGTAAAACTCAATTAAAGCAGAACCCACAAACAAATCCAATCCAATCTTTTCATTTTTCCTCAGAAACCCATGTAAAATTTCCCCCTGTTTAAGCAACTGCAACCCTGCACAAGCCTTTAAAGCTATAGTAAGAGTATAATTATCAGGCTGATTGTCCTCACCTTTTTCGTCGGATATCATGTTTTGGAAAAGAAACCACGTTTTATTCCATTGTTTTTTATTAGAATAAGCTCTAAGGATAGAGTTCCAGAGATAAACAGTTCTTTGAGGCATTTCGTCGAATAGTTTTTGAGCTTCTTCAATGGAAGTGAATTTTGAATAAAAAGAAGTAAGCTTTGTGGTGAAAAAACTGTCATCGTAAAAGCCAGTTTTGAGAATTTGTGAATGTAATCTTGCTGCAGATTTCCCATCGTTACATGTTTTGAATAAATTGACCAAAAGTTCCCTCCTTGTCATATAGTCTCAGTTTCTTCCAACTTCAGATGCATTCCGGGTGCCCTATTCACATTTCACTGGTTGGGGGCTTTTCCCGCTACTTAAACATTACAATATGAGTGACATATATATATAGAGTACTACTTTTCTGGTTGTTCGGCCTATTGGGCTTTCCGCTTTGGTCTTTTTTTCTTTGAATTGAAATTGGAGTTGAGGGATAACTTTTTTTTGTTCAAGAGTTGGAGGGATAACTGGATAAGAAGGAAACAGGAAACTTTATAAAAATATATAGATATATTTTGGGCCCTCTGGCTATTGCTTATACATCCTCGAGTTAAGGCATAGATATTAGAGTGCAAAAAAAAAAAAAAAAAAAAAGGCATAGGTATTGAAATTCTTTTGTTCTATGTATGCATATCGATACGCATGATTTAACAAAGATATGGAATTGGCACACCCCTTTTTGCAATGATTTGTGTGGTAACTTTTTGTTATACCACTTAACAGATACTATTTCTTCATTCCTTTCACTTCCTCAGGCAGATATGCACAGAGATATAAATAATCACATTCTATGGACAAAATGAAGGAAAAAAAAAATAAGATCTCTCTCTTGAATCTATGTCTTAAACCTAAACTGTGGCTGAAATCAGGGACATGGCCGAATGAACCCCAAAATAATGCATACCAAGAGTCGCAAAAGCAAAGGTTTTTCCATTGGCAAGCAGGCAATAGGCAGTTCTGCAGAACTACTCCTGGTCAAGGAAATTGGACGCAGTTGCTCAAATCCATTTCTATCTCAATATTCAAGCTATTATCGCAATTAATAGAGCAAATAAACAGCCACAGGCTACAAATGATTAATACTAACACAAAAGCAATACAACTTGTATCTTATACTATTGCTACACAGAAGTGGAATTAGACACTTAGGACTTCTATGTTGCTCCTCCAGCCTTCCCATTTTATAAGCTACCCATAGTAACCACATATCTGACTCCTCAAAGTGAGCTGTCTATCAACTGTGACCCTCCAAATGCAAGGGAAAAATGAAGAAACTAAGTATGGCATTTTAAAGGCAGTGAAATCCCGTTATATCATTTTCACCCAAATCTAAGCAACATAGGTGAATCATACCATTATCACTCATTCATTGATCATGAATGAACGGATGAATCAAATATTTAATGGATAGATAAATGACAAATTAGAGCTAAAACTTAGGGTTCTCCAATAAGATAACAACAAACTGAAAAATGTTTAAATCTGCCCATGGTCTAAAGTATAGCTGACTGACATTTTTTACTTTAAACGCCAAGAGAAAACGAAAGAGAATGGTAACAAGTTCATCTCAAATCCAGAAGGAGGCTAACTTTCGCTAATGTGAATATGTGCCTTGAACTAAAAAATAATAGTAGAATAGACACCCCATACATATTCCATGCTGAAATATGAAATCCCTCATTAATTACATGACTCAAAGGAACGCCCTAAATCACATGCCTTCATAACAGCGGTAAATCATAAGCTTCTAGTGCATAAAGATAGTAAAAGAGATTGTCATCTGGTAAAACTGCACCACATTCAATGGGTACTTTGAAGGAAGTCAGCAGCAGTGCGAACCTTTACATTTTCTAACTACCCTAATGAACACTTAAAGAGCACATTATGGTACTCAACCAAAACCTATTTTCATTCCAAAAAGAATCATGGAAACAGGAAGATAAAATGAGAATGAGGAGTATCATAGACAGTTAAACACCACAAAATCCTTCAAGTGCATAAAATTGACATTCATCCGTCCGTCATGCAATGGAAATACAGCACAAGTTGATCAATTATGCAGTTAGGAAAATTTGAGTAACAAAGCAGAATTCTCCTAAAATTTCAGTAAAATTTTGAGTAAAACTAATTTTTGATCTTGAGACTTACCTCTCTCACTGAAATACATGTGTTCTACTATGTTCAAATGGTACAAACTTTGTTTGACTAAACCTTTCAAAACTGCTTTCTCTTGTTTCTGAAAAGCTTGTCCCTTTTCGCATAAACATAAGAGAGAGCAAGGAAACCAACTGCAGAAAATGATACTGAAGCCCATGGAAATGGTGGGTCCTTGAAACAAACAAGTGATGCTTCGATTTCTTGTGATGCAGTGTACACAAGATTGTGCATTGCATAAAGATCATGATCCGAGGACTTTAAGTAATAGAATGCCATCTCAAAGTCAAAATGTGACAAAGCAGAAACCACTTTATCCAGCTTGTACTTGAACAAATGCCACCTCTGTATGAATTCAACATGCTGGTTCTGTTTAAGGAGATTTCTATCCCCACCATGAGCATCTACAGATTCCAGAACATCAATGGCACTGGTTATACTGTAATTCAACGATGTCAAGAGAAAATTTCTCCGGGCTGCATCCTTCTGGACAAAGGACAATGATGAAATCTCTGAAAACGGCCCAAAAGGTGTCTGACCAACACTCCATGTGTAATCCACCAGAGTACTATTATGTGTAGGGCTCCACAACAAATGAGTTGGTGACACTCCCCACATACTCTGTAAAATGGAACCAACCAGTGGCCTCTCCAGCTCCCTTGTACGTGTAAAAACATGACGACCGTTACAACTGTAATCACTCACAGTCTGAGCAGACTTTGTTCTAACAGCTATAACCATATCCTTAAATGAAACAGATTGATGATATCGATCAAGCAACAAAATGGTATTAAAATCCAAATCAAACACATAAACAGGAATTACCCTACTAGAAAATTCCTCCTCTGGCAACCCTGCAACCCTCCTAAACTCCTCAGCAGAATCAGACAATATCTGATGCAAGCGCTTCGAATCCAAATACTCACTCACAATCAAAGTATAATTATCAAATAGAAACCTTGAAGTATAAGAATTGATCGACCTAGAAACCGCAAAAGAACAAATCGAACACTCCTCATACCTAACACTATACCTCTTAAACTCTAATGTCTGATTGGCAATCAACAAGCCACCATCATTTGCCTCATCACGAAAACTTTTTTCAATCTTATTCCAATCCAATCCAACTAAATCCTTAGTTTCAGATGCGTGAACATGAATAAGCTGAACAGTTAAAGTATTCTCAAAATGAACAGGAATTCTCAAAGGAGGAACAACAAGCACCTGATAAGCACTGTATATCAACGAAGCCAACTCCGAAAGCAAGGTTTTCTCGGATTTGGGTCTTCCATGTAAAGCCGCCAAAGGGTGAAACTCGCCTCTTGGAAGTACCCCATCACCAGATAAGGCCGGTCCGTAGTCAACCGGACCAGCACCAAGATCAATCCAAAGATACCTCTTCGTGCCTGACCAGAGGCTCCCTAAGCAGTTGGTGTAGCCAGCGGAAGAGTCAGAATGAGTATAAGAGTAAGCATAAGGTTGCTTCGAAGATAGACCCAGATTGAGAATGTAAATGTAAAGCGAATTGTCAGCCTTTTCAGAGTCGAAGTGGCGGGAAATGATGGGATCGATGGTGGAATAGGGGATGGAAAGGAGAGGGGAACGAAGGGAGGAAGGAGTGGAGGATAGGGCGGCGGAGATGGCGTCAGAAAGGGAAGAGGCGAGGGAGGAGGAAGAAAGGGAGACATCAAGGTGGAGGGAGTGGCGGAGGGAAAGAGAGTGGGAGGAGAGAGAGGAAGAGATGAGGTGGAAATGGGAGGAAGTAAGGGAAGACTGGAGGAAAGAAGAGAGGTGAGAAGGGGAGGAGGAAGAGAAGGAGTGGCCAACAAGGCGGACGTGAAGAGGGATAGGGAGAGAAAGGGAAAAAAGGTCGGAGATTAAAGAAGGAACAGAAAGATGGCCTGGGGAAGAGGAAGCAAGGGATTTCTTGATGGAAGAAGGAAGAGATGTAAATGGGTCGTTTACAGATTGGGGGTCTATGTGAGATTGACGAGTCAAGAAGGAGTCCAGGCCTAGGATTGGGGCGGAGGAGATGGGACTCGTGGTGGCACTGAAGAGAAGGATCAGGAGGAGGACGGCGGTGCTTGTGGTGGACATTTTCATAAATTTGAGGTTTCTGAAAGTTTTTTTTGGCAGTTGAAGATTGGGCATATGCTATGAGATGAGATCTATCATCATCTATGGCTATGATAGTCTCTGGCTCTGCCGCCTGGTTTGGATCCCCAAACAAATAAAAAAAAGGTCAGAGTTTTCGGGCTTTTGGGTAATACTCTTTCGATTTGCTGATATTTCCGACTCCCAGAAAGAGTGAGAATGACTACTGTAAAGGAATTGAAGTCAATGCAACGACGCTCCCGATCTAGATTCTAGAGTGTATTACTTACTAATTTGGCAATTTTAAATGGCGCTGCTTTACTAAAGTGCCATCGCTAGGCTGTTACATTTGCCGTCGCCACTCCATTTCTAGGCTTGTTACTTTGTTAGTGACCAAAATTTGAGCTCTTTTTTTTTTTTTTGGGCACAAGACCAAAATTTGAGTTCTAGCCACCAAAATTTGAGTCACTCAAGAGTGGCATTTTCCAAATCCATGGGCTAAAATTTAAAGTGATTCCGATTTCACAGTAAAACAAAATTTAACTATAAATTTTTATCTTGATTAATAAGAAAATCTAAAGCTCAGGACAAGTATATTCCATGACTTTAAAGTTGGAAACAATCAATCGCCTGCTTAGGAAGCTGAAGCTCAACAAGACCATTCCCCATCCAGGTAAAATAGACCTACTAAATTAGCTGAATGAAGAAGAGTATTGGATCAATATATCAGCATTTTTGGTTGTACAGAAGGTAGGTTTCACATTATTGTGAAAATATCAACCTAACAATTAAAAACCTAATTCAAGTATTCAACCCTTTTATTGTTCATAGACAAAAGTTAGTAAAATAAAATATATACATCAGTGAAAGACCTCATGTTACAAATTTACAGCTTCTTGGATAAAACAAGCCTGATAAATAATGGGTTTCACAACTGCTAAGTTTATGCAAAGACCATACTTAGAGAATAAAGATACAAGTCAAATTATTCATCAGATCCATCAGAATCACTATACGATTGTATACCCCAAAATTTAGAAGAATCTTCTTCTTCTTCGTCGCATTCTGTAACAGGATAAGTTGCAGTGGAGAAATCCCGGAAACGGATGAGTCCCTGAGTTTCACCATAACTGGCAGTAACGATTCGGCATGCATTTACAGCCATAGCTGAACACCCAACATTGGTACTTCCCAGCTCTGGATGATTACAAAGCAAAGAATTTGTCTTTCTACCAGTATCAGTCTCCCAAATATTAACAAAATTATCACCGAGCCCTCCGGTAACTATTTTATACGGATCCATGTATAATTGTGTCACTGAACCCATATGACCATCCAGTTCAGTAACTGGCTCAGGCTTCGATGTCCCCTGGCCTCTTCTGATATCCCAAAGCATTGCTCTGCGCATTAAATGTACAATTTCTCATGTTAGTTTTAAACACTGGAGATTAAACAATGCGATATGCATTATTGAAACTGTTTGAAACAAATGGAAAACTTTCCATCAAACATTACCTGACTAGTAATTACAATGAATTGAAAGTGCTTTGTCACTAGCATCTTTTCTCAATAGAATATGCATCAAGATGGCAGGCAAAACCATATCTTCTTAAAAAATGATTTAATTCTTTGAAAACACAGCACTTAAGCATTGCGGTTTATAGGTAAACAAAGAAGACAATCCTCTTGACTGCAGACTGTTCCATTCACACTCTAATTTC
This sequence comes from Corchorus olitorius, assembly GCA_001974825.2. Classification (NCBI taxonomy): domain Eukaryota; kingdom Viridiplantae; phylum Streptophyta; class Magnoliopsida; order Malvales; family Malvaceae; genus Corchorus; species Corchorus olitorius. Next base: position 47,171 of record AWUE01018934.1, read on the forward strand.
CTACTAGAAAATGATACAACAATATAGAAAAGAACTGAAGCCAATGTTGATAAATCTCATTATCAGAAAATGTCTTACTTGCCAAAACCACCAGTGCAGATCAAGGATTTTGAGGGCATCACAGCAAGTGAGTATAGTTTTGGTTGAAATACTGCTGCAGTGTTGACCTTTTGCATTGTCCTCAAATCAACTATTACAACCGAAGAACCAGCAGCAACATAGAGCAAGGCTTCATGGCATCTCAGGTCCACAGGTACACCAGGCACAGAAGTCATTCCCACACAACATGAAGACCGAATGGCTGATGATGTAGTTGTATCCCAAACTCTCACCTGTAAACCCCATAAGGGTGAATTAGTACTACAACTGCAGACAAACCTCCAAGAATAAACATGAAAATAAAAAATCAGGTAATGTTAAGAAGCAATTGTTCAGAAAGGTGAATAAGATACCTTTGAATCCTTTGACATGGTCACCAAAAGTGAAGTTTTATGCCTGGAAGAAAGAACAACGAATCAAAAATGGATTAAAACGAAAGAAAATATAAATCAAATTATAAAGGAAATAAATTCTGGACTTTTGTTTTGTGATATTAAATGGAAAGTCTCAAAGTGTTTTTCTCTCTCTTTACAGAGGCTTGAACTATGGACCAAAAAAAAAGAGTTTTCTTAAATAACAAGAGAAATCATACCCAGCAACTGACATCAATGTAACAGGTTTTTGATGCCCATAAAGTGTAGCCTTTAAAGCTTGCTGGCCACGCTTTCCACTAGAGCTAAGGGACCAGAGGCGAACAGTACCATCTTCACCACCACTTGCCAATACTTTGCTACCACCATCACCTAACAATTTATCTGACAAGGTGGAAACTGCACCATTGTGACCTCGAAAACACCGTTGGCAATCACCCTACAAACAAAGCATGCAACCATATTATATATGAAAAAACTAACCAAACACAGATAATAATGAGAAAGTAATAGAAGCCGCTATAATATGCTTGCCATCAACTAATTTAATGTTTGGCCAAAAAAAAAAAAATCAACTAATTTAATGCAAGGTATTGTAAGGAAGGTTAATAATTGAACTTTCTCGAAACAGCCAAAGCACTATAATGCTTGGTGTAATACCTTCCACCATAAACGAATTGAGTGGTCATAACTTGAGGTAACCAAAACATTTTCTTCTCTTTGTGTCTCGCTTCGAACTAAAGAAATTTCAGTAAGCGGAAATAATCTGCAGACCAATAATCTCACATATTAGAAACAACTATAGCATTTCTTATGGATATACCCCTTTTTTATTCATAACGTCCATAAAATACTTACTGGAAACAAGCATGTACTTTTATCATGTCAACTCCTAACAAATGTAAAATTTGCAAATTCAAAACAATCCGCCTTACAAGTGAAGCAACGGTGTATAATCAAGAAAATAGAGTTCAGTATTGGTAAATGCAATTTGGTGAAATATACATTAATTAATATTAGATAGAAGTAGTATTCTCTTCTCCTCTTGATTGAACCACAAACAAGGTCAATTATATTACAAGGAAATCCAACAGACCGTCTCACCTCATACATGTAATTCTTGCATTATGATCACTCCTTTGGACCAGTGAGCCTCCCCTCAAAAAGCTGTCCACTTTCATCCTTCTTACTACAGAACCCTAGTAAATAAGCTTAAATAAACTTTCAAACAACGGTGACCAAAATCCAAAAAAACGGAGTGAAAAAACATGATAAGAAAAGATAGAGGTCATACTTGAGAAAAGATTATTTCATTTTTATCAACAAGTAAATGGTCGAAATGCTTAGCTTCAGTATATAAGTCTAGAACAAAAGGATCAGCGAATTTAAACTGATGCAACGCAGTGCGCCAATCCAAATAGGCCTTCCTCGCTCCTGTTGAAGAGCTTGATAGCATTTCTAGAGGCCAACGCTCCCTAATACAATAAAACACACAAAAATAAAATGTTAAAAACGTAAAGGAAGGAAAAAGTTAATTCATTCATTAATTTTCTTTATTAGTTATTACAGTTTCCTGTAAATTTCTGGACAAAATTGAATCTATTTTCTCAGTCGAATTTTACCAAAAAAACAAAAACAAAGAAAATGATATTCGAGCCTGCAAATAATCTGTTTTTTGAATTAAGAATCCTAAACATTCTGATTTGATGGCCAAAAAAATTAAGAATCCTAAGATGGAAATACTCATACTATTTTTTCTGAAACAAATAATATAAGACATTTTACAAGCTAAAATACCTGAAGCGGTGGAGCCAGATAGAGTCGGAATAAGCAACTTTTTTGAGGAATTTGGAGGTCATAGCAAGGTTTGAGAGGTCCTGAAGACTAAGGTAGGTAGCGCAATGTGCCAATGCGTCTTCGTCCAAATCGGTGAGCTTTGTGGTCGCCGCCGTTGTTGTTGCTGATTGCGGTGGTGAAGCTGGCGACTCCGCCATGTCGTTTTAGTTCTGATTTTTCAAATAAAAGTCTTAATAAGGATTGCACTTTCAACTTCTCGCTCAGTGAAGATTTTGGCCGTAAAAATTCTCGGGGACGTTGGAGTCGGACACTTCCGTTCCTATTTTCATTCTCACTTTTAGGAATAACTTTTATTTAGAAGTATTGCCCTGATCCTTTGTTGAAAGTACGATATAAGCCATTTTATATTTAATTGTGTCAATTAAACCATCATCATTCTTTCAATTTTGTCAAATAAGCCCGAATTTAACAAAATTTAACTAATGGTGCCTGGCAGATCGAACATTACTACATTAGATTTTTTTTTTTCGAAGAAAACTACTTTTATTAGAACTGACCAACCGAATATTTTTGATATTAATCAGAGGATAGAGACAATTATGATAGACAAATACATTCTTATCTTTGCATATTCCTCTTAATTACATTCAATGTAGGTGATGATCCATTCAGCATGTAGACTAGTGAGGATGCAAATAGTCCTAACCGTTGTCGATTGATAGCACTCCTTGCTACCCAATATGTGGGCATTTCTTTTACTTAGTCCTCTCTCCTAGAGTAGTTGCAGTTGCATCATAGTTTTTACATGATGCACCAAGTAGACTCCATTGTTAATAAATTATATAAGTTACTAATTATAAAAAAAATTGTAAAATAGGTTAATTATATAGGTTACTAGTTATTCTTACAAATCTTCACTTATCTACAATGAGTTAAGGCATAAAAATCCCCATGTGCAATGGCAAAGATTGATATGGTATTCTTGTCATACATAAGCATTCAGTTATCTCGTGAATGGTCATTTTGGACAGGTCACCTACTAAAGATAGGTTAATCAATTGGGACATATCTGTTGATTTTGCTAGTTGTGTTTTGTGTGGGCTATTTCTAGAGTGCAGGGCCAGGGACCATTTGTTTTTCACTTATGCAAAGAAGCTTTTTTTTTTTTTGGGTGATAAAAGAAAAGAAAGAACAGTTATTCTAGATCAAACCCCTTTGAGAGTGTGTGTTAAGAGCTTATAATCTGACAAAGCATGTAAGTTCAAGGGTAAGTTCGAGTAGTTCACTATTTATCTCAAGTTTAGCCAGAACTAATTGATCAAGTTCAAATTGAGCTTTGAACAACGAGTTTTGAGTTGAACGAGCTTGCGTATCCCACCGTTTGTCTTAAACTCGATTAATTAGGCCCCTCATAAGAGCTGTTAGTTAGTTTTATTTAGGGAAAAAAAAGAAGAAAATATGAAGAGAATGAATCTTTTGAAGTACTAATAGTAGGCTAGTAGGACAGGAAAATCAAATAAAAATCAGATCTGTCCAGTGTCCACCAAAAACTTACGAAACTTCAGTCCTTCCATAATAATAATAATAATAATTGGTTTGGTCCACAAGAGTAGATGATACAAGGGGAAATTTCCTAGTTATTTCATCACAAAAATATTGAAAACTCAACGTAATAATAACTTAATCAATCCGAATACAACAACATTTTATCCTCAATTAACAAATACACCATATATGAAGGAATTTATTGTTCAAAAACACAAATGTTGGAAATAGAGCAGCAAAGTACTTCGATGACCATATGGTTGGAGATTTGAGAGCGAAAAGGACAATTTACAGAAGATCAAGCAAAAGGCAATATGATTAATTATTTCCTAAACGAGTTGTGGATCATCTAAAATATAAAGACAACACTGTCATGAACTCTAGACTTTTGGTTCTGAGCCACACATTCAGAAATCCACATTAGGTTCCTGATCTCCTGCTCCCTTAATCTCATGTAGGCAAAGAAAACAGCATAATGGAACTGCACATTGATCAAGAAAATAAATCAGAGAGTGCTGACAACCATAATAATTCATTGATGAAAAAAAGAGGGAAACAATGACCAAGCTTATGCTACTGCTGCTTTCTTTTCATTGTAACTACTACAATAGCAGGTTATGGATCATGTACAAACCTGTTGCTCAAAAGCTAAGCAGAGCCTTTTCACTTCCTCTTCGTAAAATGCCTTATCAAGCATCTGGCTCTCTCCATAAGATAATTTGGAGAAAATAGATTGGTAGGGAGGATATTTTTCCATCACAGCACGAACCTAGACAGAACCAAAGCAAAGACTTAAGAACTAGAGGAAACTTTATTTAAGTAATGCATAAATGTGAAACAAACCTGGTCAATATCCTCGCAGATAGCAAGTTCCTCATGACCATATGGATAACTGTTCAACATGAAGCAGATCGTTAGATCAACACTTCAAAATAATCTAATACAAAAAGTAAGAAAAGCATAATCCAGCAGCAGAGAAGGAGCTTACAGCAGGCCAAAGTTAGAGTACAATTTTCGGCGATCATCTCGAGTAAGCTCAGTGCCAATGCTGCAGAATTTTAACAACACCAAACAGGTTTATAAAAAAATCAACCATAAGAAGATATCAAAAGTAAAACCTGAAACTGTTAAGAAGTAAATGCTTCCCAAATTTATAGCACCTGTTAATGGTAATATTAACGGCCCTCCTATCAGCCTCAAAGGCTAAGAGGTCAGACATGATCTCTGCTGTTGCACCACCAAGTTTCTAAACAAAAAAATAAACAACTTAGAAGATGTAGAAAATGAAAACAACTAGCATGCTCAAAAACAAATAGCACCTCTCTTCCACATTCAGAGCCTTACCTGACAAAACTTGTAAAAGTCTTCAAGGTATGCTTTGTAGAGAGTGTTCCTCATAATTTCAATATTCATGTCATCAAGGTCCTACAGAAAGCCCAAATGAATGCATCCAAGAATTAAGGCTGAGAACAAGATCATTCAACAAAAAGAATACTCCTCACAGCTACTAACAGTCTGACATGCATGCTTATTTAGAGAGGGATATAAACAGACAGAGAAAACTAAACAATATGGTAAAACAATATCAGATGAGTTGAAAGAACCCTGTACCTCAGAGGTAATACACTCAGAGAAATATGGAGCCAGTGGAGTGTCAACAAGAACCAATCTATAGAGTTCGCGCATATTCTGAGCAACTGCTAGGGTTGCAATGCTGGAGCAGGGGAAAGAACAAAAGTGAATATGTCTTATAAGAGGTAAGATAATGAAGTGACATCACTGTATAAGGGTTAGATTACCTGTCAAACATGCCCAAAGGATGGCACTTCTCCAAAAGCTCCTGAACATCTCTCTCATGCAAGGTTCCAGTAACAATCAAGACAACATTGTCTATCATGTGACCATATCTGAATGAAGCAGCCAAAAGATTAGTCTTCTCATCAGTTTTCACTCAATCAAAAAAAGCTTGTTAATCAGGCAGCATCTTCGGCTTCGCAGATAGTTTCACATATAATACAGTGAAACAGCCAAGATGAGCCCAATCTTTTAGACAGCTACGTTCTGCCTTGATTATAGAATTATTAATCAAATAATGGGCCAAGGGAAAAAGAAAGAAATTCCCTTCCATGAGTACTTTGTTGTTACTGAATTAAGCCTAGCATTAAATTATCTTATGCAAAAACCTCAATGCTTCTACATTACATATATCAGACCTATATTGCAAGGAACAGATGAATCAAAGATATGGATATTATCTAACAGCAAGGTATTCAAGATGCCCCAAGCCGTCCAAAAAAAAGGAAAAGAAAGATAGATTTTTGCATACGTGATATACTCTAGGAAGGTGGACAATGGCTCAGTAGCTTGGGCCAACATATGTTTATACTCATCAACCAATTTAAGAGTGCATTTCTCCACAATCGTAGTCGTATGCAATGGTGAAGGCTCTGTAAAGAATCAGCAAGTATAACCAAAATTAAATCAAATAAGATCATAAACAAATCTTCAATAAACAAAAGTTTTAACAAGATATGCTCTAAATCAGCTCTCTAAAGTTTTGTAATTAGTCTCAAGTTCGACTCAATTCAAACGAAGATCAACGAATTATCATCGTTAGATTCATGATTGAGTAGGTAATTGAATTGAAGATCATAAAGAAAATTGAGGGAAAGGAAGGGACTCCGTACCGTTTTGGAGATAAGGGCCATACTCAGTGGCGGAGAGGTGCATCTTGATATCGTCAAGGGTTTCGCATTGGCAAAGGTTGTTGTAATCCGCGGCGGTTAAGAGCCCCGCCCGATGACCTCTCACGATCGCTTCCAAATAACCGCCATGGATGTTGAATGTCATAGCTTCGAATCCGTACATTTTTGCCGGTCTCTGTATTAAGCAATTAAGATCTGAATTTGGGAATTGGAAGTTTGAGATTGAACCCTAAAGTTGTAAACTTGGGAAATTGAGGAAATTTTCGCTTTTTTTTTTTTTTAGTATTTATGTTATTTTTATGGATGATTTGTGGTGATGGGATTTGGGAAGAAAGTCCGGAAATTATTTTACAGTTTAGAAAGTTTAGATATGAGAGGAGAGTAGATCTGTGTCATAACGTGATTTTCGAAATTACAAACTTGCCCTCCGTATTTGTTTGATTTTACATGACCTTAATAGGCTTTTTTATTTTGGTGAAAATATTATATGATCTTAATAGGTTGTGTATGGGTGGGTGGGGATCTTTTTATGCAGAACTCATACTCCAATCTTTGATCCAATCGGGAATCTTAAGGTTGAATTTGGCTCGTTGATTAGTTAAAGTAAAAGTATAAAAGAAAAATACTGTTATTACAAGAGGCTCAAAATGGTCACAATAGGATTGACCAAAATGGTAAAGGTTTGGATCTTCGAAATTCGATGATAAAAGTTCAATAATTCCGTAAATCCTCAAAATGGTTGGCGGCTTACTCAAAAGCATCTCACAATCTTCATACATTTACCCTGCTGCTTTAACTAAGGCATCCACAACCTATGAAGCACGGATACGTTGGTAAAATCGACGTACCTGTGTCGTATCAGTATCCGACACGACGACATTTTTTGACACAATGAAACATGGCTTATACTAAAGTGTTTGGGGTTTTAGGAGATTTTGACAAAATCGGCTAGCGAGAACATGAAATAATAAGGGTTTTTGGGCTTGTATTTTACGTAGGCTTGCATTAGAATAGGATAGAATTTTGATAATAAATCATTTTATGAGCACATTTTTTATAATAAATCTAATTAAATATATGTAATATATAATATTTTTATAACCGTGTTCCCTGTATCATGTCATAAATTTTTAAAAATCACCATATCGACATATCCATTTCGTGTTGTATTGTGTGGCTGTATCCATGTCCATGTCCATGTCCATGCTTCATAGTCCACAACAAAATTCCCTCTACCCTTATAAATTCCACCATGTCGAAATCCATGGAAAATAGTCACTTCCCACCATACCAAACGAATCCTTAGTGTGTGTCAATTATAAATATTTATTCATGATTAAACTACATAGAAAAAGAAAAAGGAAAAACATACAAAACATAAGATAGTGGGCTAGTATATATATATAACTATAAAACACACTTGACAAACTTATAACACCATGAATTTCTCATTTATCAAATAGCAGTATACACAACAAGTTCCTCCCCCTATCCACCAAAGCTACACTTGAGTCCCTATACATTACAATCTCAAGCATCAGCTAGAGCACTCTTAACTTTTTACAAGAACATTGTAGATTTTTTACAAGTTAATCTACAGTTTTAGCTAATTAGTTTACAACATTGCAGATTTTACAAGACATCCACAATGCTCTAACTTAATTTACAATAAGTACACCATCTGTATTATATAACATATACAAAATACAGATTCTTGGTGTTCATTTTATCTTTCTTTCTTTTGGTAGATCATAGAATGAAGGGGTTCTCTCTTTCTTGCAACTCAAGGCTATCTTTTCCAGAAGAGCAAAGAAATGGGAAGTCACTAAATCCATCATAGAATAGCCCACCAAGCTCATCATCACACCTTGCCTGTCGGTTCTTTGGTTCATCATCTGCATCAGTGCTTTCATCTTCTGATACATTAATATTTGCATTCTTTTCTACTAGTTCTCTGAATATGGAAGACCGAAGCAGCAAGCCCAGTGCAGTAGGTGATGAAGAAGACTTGTTGTATGAATTGGTTGGGAGTTTGGTTTCAAGAACTTCTTGCTTTTGTGGAGAGTTCAAGTAATCTGTAGCAAAAGAGTGGCAGAATGAAGGCTTATTGGATTCAATGTCTCTTGGACTGTAGCTGCTTGTTAATGGTACTAATTCGGGTTCTGGCATTCCCAGTGATTCATTAGCAGCAACCAGGTTGTTTGTCCCTGGCTTTAACCATCTGATATAAGTACTCAAATCAAAGTTGGTCACAGCATTTATCCCTCTATATTCAATTGCTGCGATGTCATAAGCGCGAGCAGCCTCCTCTTGAGTGCCTGCAATGAGATAACATGTTTTTTTAGTACCCTTTAAGTTCATTGTAACTAATCTGTATCTTTCTATATATCCATGGCTGAAATGTTGCCATGTTTAATCATAGGAAACTAAAGTGACTTACTGTAAGTGCCAAGGTAGAGATATTTGTTTCCAAAAACTCTCCCTATTCTTGCTTCCCATCTTCCATTGTGATGGTGCCTGCATGTTTTATCCAAGGAAATAATTAGTTTGCATTATAAATATTCAAGAATCAAGGCATAAATCACAAAATTGTTCAAGAGGATTACCTTGCAACTCCTCTGTACTTTGATACACCCCTTGAAAACCCACTGCTCTTTCTGTAACAAAGAAGATCCAATTGATGTTACTAATTTGTAAGAATATTTAGTCTTTAGACAATTATTAGTATGTGATTTAATAGATAAAATCTTACCTTCTTAATGAGGCCAAATACTCCTCTTTTGTCATACTTTCCATTATCTCAATCTCTTTTTCATAATCTGATATCTGCAGAATTAAGAATCTAGGGAGTTAGATAAATTTCTTATGCTGCTTTTCTTATTATGTTCAGAAATACAAAGTCCATCATGTTTATTTTATGAGGTTTATATAACAACATACCGGAAAATTGGTAAAAGTTGATGTTCCCCAATACTTGAGTGCAGCTAAATCATAAGCCCTTGCAGCAGCTTCTTCATCATCATAGGCTCCTGAAAGTTTAGAAGATAGCAATTTAATTCTCTAATGTACAAAAATTTATATTTGGTAAAACTCTATAAAAAGTGATATACTCACCAAGATAGACTGCAGGATCAGAAAAATTGGTTTCCACAGCACCAATTGATGGAGGAACATAAAGAACAGACAACATGTTGTAAGTATCCTGAATCTCAAAATCATAAAGAAGAATATATATATATATAGATTGAGATGCAAGAAATCAAAGTTTACCTTGTTTCCCTTTCTTCTTTTGTGTAACATTCCAAGAAAGCTTATCCCACAAGTGGGCTTCATACCGGCCAGTCCAACGATGCCTGCTCATTTTCATATATAAATTAAAGTTAGCCAAAGAGAAATGAAACAAGGGCAAAATATTTTCTCTAGATGAACCAATATAGAAAAGTAGTCTTATTTTTGCACCTGCTGACTCCGCGAAACCTTGAACTTCTTTTCACAGTGGTAGCAGCAGTGGGTTGATCATTTTGTTGACCTTGATTGTCATCACAACCAAGTGCAACTGAAGCTGGATCTCTTCTCCTTCTTTTGACACACCTTACTGGTTTAACCTCACCATCTACTGAGCACAGGCGGCGTCTTCCTTGGTATTGTTCATTCTTAGCCAACATCATTTCCATCTTTGTTGCCTTGATTATTGTTTGCCTTCTCTTTTGCTGGTATTACTTTTCTTTCTATGGCTGATTGACCCATAGACAATAAGAGTCCATGTATATATAATGTGCTTCTTAATTTTGGAGTTATTATGTTTTGTTATTTGTTTAGGAAACTATAGTTCTAAGTCAAAACAAGTCTGTCGATGATCTCTATGAGAAATTTGCAATGTTCGTACAGCTTTTAGATGTCCTTTTTCTGTTTGCCAACCCAAATTTTTTAGAAATAAAATATAGTAAGATTATACATTTCAAATTTGCTTCAAATAGTCGGTTTTGGTATGTATCTGCATCAAGTAAGGTCAAAAATATGCTGCCATTTAAAGAGATGTTAGTCTTTTACAAGTCTTTCCTATGGGGAAAAACTGCCCTTTTTTGCTTACAACAAGTTGTAAATTTCTGATCAATTACAGATCCTTAAGTTCATTCCATGGAATTTTAGTGGTGCTTCAAAATTCATGTATCGAATTGTCAAACTTGATTTTATTCATTCTATAGAGTCAGCACTTTAGATGTCATGAAGTGATCAATTAACTGCTAGATTTTTAGAGATTATGGCTAAATGTAATTCTACTGCTACATTAGAACCTTGAAGTAATCGCCTTAAAACCTCATAAAGAGTAGCTGTCTAAGGCTCTGAACCGGCTACAAAGTGTCAAATTCTTGTACTGTTAAACACGGTTACTAATACTGAGGCATAAAAAAAATCCTACTAAAAACAATTCAGACATGACATTACCATATCAGACAAGTTAAATACCTAACAAATTATGTTAACAATATCTTACAAGAAGGAATGTCCGGAAATTCCTTTGAGCCTTTTGTTTTCTGTGAAAGAAGTAAAAAGACCATATACTGCTAATCAATTTGTGATCAAATAACAAGATAATTCCTAGAAAAATAACTAACAATTTCCAGTTTCAGCTTCCTTCGGATTCCCCGCCTGGTTAGTTAATAGTAATAGTTATGGAATTTTTGTATTATTTGGAAGTTGACAGACTCTTTACTTTGGTACCTCATTTCAGGGGAGGCTGTGGGCAGAATGGGGTTTATTCTCCTTTGGGGAAGTTCTAATTTGGCTGAGTTTCCTATGGAATCATCAACACTGCAAAATATTCCTTGTAGACAATGTGAAGTTAATATTTTAATTTAGATTGGAGTGTATCCCAAGGAATTCCCTCTGGATTTAGTGAGGAAAACACTTGAATTAAGCATAACTTACCCTGCCTTGTTTGTTAACAACTTGACTCCTTTTAGTCCACTAGTTTTGTTAGGAAATGATTAAGAAATTGTTATATACATCAGTCTGTTAAGGCCTACCAATTAGAAATCATAATTGACTCATGATTATATTAATATTCATGTAAAAAAATCATACTTAAAAAATTATGCAACTTGTCAGCTTTATGTTCTATATTCTGCTTCTTTAAAAAAAAAAAAGAAAAAGAAAAATAAGAAGAATTTCATCAATTGGACATACTAATGCAGGAGAACTTGCAAATTAAGTCTGCTTCTTTGCCATTATAGGGAAAGGTTAAACTTTGAAGTGGTGGTGGAACTGGAATTTTATATCAGAAGTTTATGTCCAGTTGGATCATGGGGTGTAGCAGATTGGTTCATGGCAGGCTGGATTTATAGAAACCAGGCAATGAGATGCAACTCCAAAATTACATGTGCAAAAGAGCAATAAGGTTATTTGAGAAACATTGTTGATTAAGTACGGATGATGTTGCAGCTGCTATGCGGCGCAAGGAGCTTGTATCAGCTGAAGGACTTGTCACTAATAAAAGTTGGTAAAACTTTGAGAAAATTACAGATGGAGTTGAAACCAAAGATGAACTCTTTTTGTACTTATAAATTTTCATCACAATCACAAATATAACACATTTAACTAGTTTTAGCATAGCATATAATTACATGATGCATTGCAGGCCTTTTAGTTTTGATGGATTTTAAGAACACATTTTGGTGGACTGGTTGGCTGGTTGCTGCCCCATGCTGGCTGGAATTGCTTCTTTCCAGTTTCCAAAATGAATCTAAAAAGCCTAAAGCTAAGGGACAAGGAGAAATATCAGGGTCAAATTGAATTTTGGTCAATAATAACTATGCTTCATACTTCAATTTTAGTTGTGTCAATATATAATGACCCTAATGATCCCTAACCTCTTTTTGCCCCCATTTTCTTTTTATGGTCATATTGGGTTTTGACTAAATTCGAAGTCGAGTCCGACCTCAAATGGGAAAATCTCACCCAGTCCAATAAGCAATTGTGTGTTTTCCAAGCAAATTTTAGTGCTGTAACTTTACTCAAAACTCAAAGATAAACGAGTTAAAAGCTTGTAAATGTAACAGCTTGACCTTTTCTCTCTCTCTCTTTTTTTTTTGGCAGAAACTTGACCTTTTTTTTTCTCTTTAACACATCCAAAATAACAAACCAAAAGTTTCCCCAACTTCAAATAACATGACATTGACACACATGGCGATGGCCCAAAATTATCAATCTATTGAAGAGACCAAAACCGGTTCTCATTATGGACTAGACTAGGACTGGGTCACCAAATCAAAATTCAAAACAAGGCCCAAAAAAGAGAAACACCCAAAATCAGACGTGGCGTAATTTAATTGCTCCTCTCCTTCCAAACACCGCCTTCAATTAAACGCAGCGTATCAACCCCCACATATTTCGCGCCACAACGCCACGTATGTGCGCAGTACGCACCCCTTTCCCCCTATAAAAATCCTGCTCCCCCCTCACTTGTTCCAAAATATTTCTCATTTCCCTCTTAAATCTCACTCTCACTACCTATCACGCTCTCTGAGAACCTCTTTTTCTCCCTTTTCTCTAATTCGCTTTGCCGCCATGACGGACGGCCATCTCTTCAGCAACATCTCCCTCGGTGGCCGTGGTGGAACCGTAAGTTCTCTCTCTCGTTATCGAAGTTTCTGCCTTCTCTTTTTCTCGATTAATTTGTATCTTATTTTCACTTTCTTTTTTAGAAAAAAATTTTCGTTCCTATTTCTGAATGTTCTGAAACCCTAAGTTGGTTCTTGTTTTTATTCATTCAATCAATGGCTTTGCTAGGCTTAGGTTAACATTTGGAGGAAACTCGACCTCTTTTTGCATCTTTTAGTATGTTATCTCGCTAGGGTTTAATATTTTCTGAAAAACCCTAATTTTCTAGCTCTTTTTTAATATTTTCATTTTTATTTATTTTTTTGTTACATCTAGTTATAAATAAACAATGGCTGCTTTATAAGTGTGGCTGATTCGATTAAAACCCTAATGCATTGAGGACTTGGAGTTTTGCCCCAATTTTTATATAATTTTTGCTGAAAGGCTTGTGAATTTATATTTTTGGCTTTGTTGATTGATTAAATAAAAATGTGGGTTCTTTGTGCTGCGATTTTCTATGGTTACTAATCTAATCTAAAAAACCTAAAACATACATTAATTCTATATACAGTTTAGTCTGTTTTTGTGCTAAGGGTTTATTGGCATATAGAAATAAAAACAGATGTTTCTTCTTTAGATTTTACAGATAGACAGTTTAGTAGTTGTGGTATTCTTCTTGAAACTTTATTGGAGGGGAAAAATGGTTTAGTCTCTCGCTCAAAGGTGAAAATGGGAAAATAGTGAGGACATAGACAAAGTAGTAACTAGTAAAACATGTGATTGTTCCTTTCTTTTGGCAGGCTGCATTTGCAACTCTCTTGTAGTTCTGGCCATTTTTGTCTCATAAAACTTCAATTCCTTGTAGCTACTCATTCTATTAAATTTGGGAAGAAAAAAAATTGGAAACTTACATGCCTGTCTCTTGATGTAATAAAATGCAGAATCCTGGACAGCTTAAAATTTATTCAGGAGGAATTTTATGGAAGAAACAGGGAGGTGGTAAAGCAGTGGAAGTTGATAAATCTGATATCGTAGGGGTTACATGGATGAAGGTCCCAAGGACAAATCAGCTTGGTGTTAGAATCAAAGATGGGTTGTACTACAAGTTCACTGGATTCCGTGACCAGGTTAACATTTACTTATCTACCTAATGGTTGTCGATGGCAGTTATGAACTAATTAGAACTGTTTCACACTCCTGTGTGGGAGTATCGAATTCATGGTCCTTACTGTTTTTGTATGTTTACTATGTAGGACGTTGTCAGTTTGACCAGTTTTTTCCAGAACAATTGTGGGATAACGCCAGAAGAGAAGCAGCTTTCTGTCAGTGGTCGTAATTGGGGAGAAGTTGATTTAAATGGTTTGAGAATCATGTTCCCTTCCTTCTTCTTTTGCTTTTTTAGAAACTTTTTTTTTTTTTTTTTTTTAATTTTGGTTTGTACCATAGAAGCTGAGTATATAACATACTTGCAAACTGTTCTGCTTTTCTGTGCTACATGTGGTTAGTGTTGTGGGCATCATTTTTGCTGCTTTATGAAGTTTGACATTTTAAACATTGTTCTTAGGCTTTCAACATTTTTTGTGTTATTGAGTTTCGTAAGCATTTTATACCTCAGAGATCCATATCTGAGAATGTCGTCAATAATCTAGGGAGATCTAAGGTTTTCACATCTGATCTTGATGCTTTATTATTGTGCCTCGTTACAGTTTTGATCTGTTTTTAGTCACTGTGCTGTTTTTCCATGAGAAGTGTATTATTTTTTATGCATCTTTAACTTAATATCATATGTGACACTGAGAACAAATAGTACATGTGTGTGTTTGGTTATTTTAGCAGCCTATTAGTTGAGCTCCCAAGGATTTCATCATATATCTTGGTTCTTGGCTCATTAGCTTTTATCCTTTATGCTAGGTTTTGCTTTCTGGCATTCACCTAGTTTCTTGTATCTCATAAACTGCTTTTCCTGTGTTTTTAGAAGCCTGATTTTGTGTTTACAGGGAATATGCTTACCTTTGTGAGTGGTTCGAAACAAGCTTTTGAAGTATCCTTAGCAGATGTATCACAAACTCAACTTCAAGGGAAAAATGACGTCATCTTGGAGTTCCATGTGGATGATACAACTGGAGCTAATGAGGTGCGTGTCTCACTTTGCCGATGATAATTTGTTAATGTTGTAATGTCTCTCTTTCTGCTTGTGTGACCTTATTTATTTGGGAGGCTTAACTCAGTTAAGGAAGTTTTACCTGCAACAAATTTGTCTAAGAGTAGGGCACTGTTCAATTTTTTATGTTCTAAAGTAGATTTTTGTCCGTAAATGACAGAAAGATTCACTGATGGAGATAAGTTTCCACATTCCTAATACGAACACCCAATTTGTTGGTGACGAAAATCGTCCGCCAGCTCAAGTAAGATTGTTTTCACTTCTCTATTTGGACCATATAATTATAGATCTTATTTTATGGTTGTTATCTCATGTACTGGTAAATTTCTTCAAGGTTTTCCGCGAAAAAATCATGTCAGTGGCTGATGTTGGTGCTGGAGTTGAGGAAGCTGTTGTCACTTTTGAGGGTATTGCAATCCTTACTCCAAGGTAGGTCTTATGCAAATGCTGAGATATAGATGGACCACTGCAGATACCTAATCAGATTCCTGTTTCAATTGTATATATTTGATTGATTTGTTGGGTTGTTAACCCTGTTTTGTTAGTTGGCTATGGCTTATTAAGCATGCTTGTTATGCAGGGGGCGTTATAGTGTTGAACTTCATCTCTCATTCTTGCGGCTCCAAGGACAGGCTAATGATTTCAAAATTCAGTATAGCAGTGTTGTTCGCCTGTTTTTGCTTCCAAAGGTTTTTATTTTTTACCCTGATATAAGAGCAATAATGTTCATTGATAAAAAAATGATGTTAGATGTTTTTATGCACAACCTCTTACGATATTTTTCTCCTCCCTCTTGTTTGTTTTACAGTCCAACCAGCCTCACACGTTTGTTGTTGTTACACTTGATCCACCTATCCGTAAAGGGCAAACTTTGTACCCCCATATTGTCTTGCAGGTACTGCTGGTTTTCTAGCATTTCTGTTTCTGTTCACTGAATGTGAGATTCATATTATTCTGCATTATTTTCACAGGTGTTTTTCACTTATTTTCTCCTTTTTCATTTTGTTTTGCAGTTTGAAACTGATTATGTTGTTCAAAGCGACTTGTCCATAAATGAGGATCTTTTGAATACAAAGTACAAGGACAAGTTGGAACCATCTTACAAGGTAGTAACATTCTTTTGTCTATAAGTCAATTTCAAAGCACAACATAAGCTCTTGCATTGAATTCACCTATTATTTTGGTGTGCTTTATAAACCAGGGACTCATTCATGAAGTGTTCACCACAGTCATGCGTGGTTTATCTGGTGCCAAAGTTACCAAACCAGGAAAATTCCGTAGCTGTCAAGATGGTTATGCAGTCAAGTCGTCTCTCAAAGCTGAAGATGGAGTCCTCTATCCACTTGAAAAGAGCTTCTTCTTTCTACCCAAACCTCCTACACTTATTCTTCATGAGGAGGTATAAAATCTAATGTTTCTGCATTGATTTGTTGGCCTGAATGCAAGTTATAGACATCCATTTCGTATGACATGTTCTGTTTTTAATTCAATTTGCTCGAAATGTGCTAGATTGACTATGTTGAATTTGAGAGACACGCTGCTGGTGGCTCTAATATGCACTACTTCGATCTCCTCATAAGACTAAAAACTGAGCAAGAACATTTATTCCGGAATATTCAGAGAAATGAATATCATAATTTGTTTGACTTTATCAGGTCAGTTTGATATTTTCTCATTGGGCAAACAATTTGGGTCCTTTTGGCAATTTAATGACTTGCTGTCTACCCATGCAGTTCGAAGGGTTTGAAAATTATGAATCTGGGAGATGTACGAACCACAGATGGTGTTGCTGAAATTCTTCAAGATGAGGATGATGATGCGGTTGACCCACATCTTGAGCGCATTAAGAATGAAGCTGGTGGGGATGAAAGCGATGAAGAGGTGAGTTATTTATCAATTGCATGAATTTACTTATTTACTTGTAGGTTGAGTTTTATTTTGGTAGTTGTGCAATTTTTGCTTTTGGTTGAAAAAAATTATGATAGCAAATGTTTAATGCTTGTTCTGTAGTGCGTGTAAATGTTCACTTTATTGCATGGCATAAGGCAAAGGTCCCCATAGGATTTTGTACTTTTGGGGAAGAAAATATCCCCATTGTCGTGTTGGATCCCCTTGGATTGTTTGCATGTAGATGAGTAGCACAGCCATCATGGATGTTAGGTTCTGCATGTCCCCACTGGTTGTTGTTTGGTCCGTGTTTTAACATTGTAAATTGATACAGGATGAGGACTTTGTCATTGACAAGGACGATGGAGGCTCTCCAACTGATGATTCTGGGGATGAAGAATCTGATGCTAGTGATAGTGGAGATGAGAAAGAGGCAAGTTTTTTTTGTTCCTTCACATACTTTACTCTTGTAATGGAAATTCTAGACAAATTATCTTTTGGTATCTCTCTGATTGAATGGCCAATTGCAGAAGCCTATCAAAAAGGATCCCAGAAAGGAAGCTTCTTCTTCTTCTAAGGCAACTAAGAAGAAAGCTAAAGATGGACCTCCAGATGGTGGGAAGAAGAAAAAACAGAAAAAGGATCCAAACGCTCCAAAGAAGGCTATGTCTGGTTACATGTTTTTCTCACAAGTCGAAAGGGAGGTGGGTCTCGCATTTCTATATTTACCTGGATGGTGAAACATTTTTATGGCTGTCAGTAAAATGAGATTAGTGAATGAGCTTGCTGATCTGGGGTTTATGATGTTGACAGAATGTGAGGAAGAGTAATCCTGGAATCCCGATCACGGAAGTCTCAAAAGTACTTGGAGAGAGGTGGAATAAGATGACAGGTATTGTTAGTTTCTAAATAATAGTCTCATAGTTTCTTTAAACCAAATTGTTTAAGAAATCTTTTGTAGCTTAAATTACCAAGCTTGATGCTAATAATGAACATTCTCTTACAGCGGCTGAGAAGGAACCGTATTTAGCAAAGGCTCAAGCAGATAAAAAGCGATATAACGATGAAAAAAGTGTGTACAAAAATCCGCAGCCAATGAACATAGATTCAGGAAATGATTCTGCATAGATTACAAGCAAAGGGCAGTTCCAGAAGCAGCTTTACTATAGTGAGTGGGTTAAGGATGATATGAACAAGACAAGAAATGAAATGGCAGTTGTAAGAAGGTTTACTTTTCCAAGTCGTAGTTATTAGTTAATATCTTCACATTTTGTGGGATGTAATGTAATGATGTAGACAGATTTATGGGGCAGCTGCCTCCAACAGATCCTTATTTCATATAACAGATGGTAGCATTATCATGTACTAACTATTTGCGGAAATTTTACAGTTTTGCCCCATCAAAATTTCCTTTAGCATCTCGAGTGTTAGTCTTCTAAAATAATTCTTTCTATGTGACAACCAAACATCCAATGAGGATCTAACATTTAGAAATGGCAAATGCACATGTGGAGATAAGTGGGAAGGAAGGAGAGAAGATAAAATTATCACATCACTATAAAAACTTGGTACATTGTTAAGAACCTTTTAATAGTTCATCTGTTCATGAAACATAACTAAAGCTCCGTAAATAGAAAACAAAAATTTTCATGTATCAAGTTGAAGGTGCAATCCAAGTTAGTATTTATTTTTAAGAAAGATTATCTAATCCCCATCACCATCACTGAAATTTAATAGACGTGCATGATTAAAGGGTTAACATGTATCCTCTCACGGAATAGATTTGAATATTACAATTATTATGATAAAAACTACGATAAAAACTAAACAATGCTGCCCGATGTAATTAATAAGAAAAGAAATAAAAAAAATGTTACAAGAATGAAAAAAAGGAAAAGAATGTAATTAACTACCATCAAATTAAGAATACAACAAAGACAAAGGAAAAATGAAAACATAAAATGCTACGGTAAGGTTGCTAGTAACAAAAGGCAGTATAGGGAAAAAAAACATTATGAAAAAAATTTACTCGCATAAGTCAAAAAAAATTTTTGGTGAAACATAAGTCAATTTTAGAAAAGCTATAAATTGGAGCTTTGTTTAATTGAAATTAGCTTCTCTGATAAGTTGAAAATTTTAAAAAACTAACTAACCAAACACTCAACTTAGGCCTCGACTCCAAAATAAGAGTAATCAGGCCTAATGGTCTCATGTGATCACCGAATAGCAGAGAATTAATAAAAAAAAAAAATGAGACTTCTATGTGTGTGATAGAGAAGCATTTCAAAAGTTGGACCAAACACCGTAATAAAAAAGTGTTACAACTAACAAGCTCAAAAAATTGATTTGGGGGGGAAGCTACAAGTTTTGGTTGGAAGCTATTTTGAGCTTCCCTTATAAGTTAGGGTTGGCGTCTACATAGCCTTACAAAATTTTTAAATAGTACATAGCCAAACACTTCTTCTATGAAGAAATGCTCTTACAAAATTTCCTTAAAGCTTAAACATCCCAAATTCGGAGTTCCTCTTGGCGGGTTGGCGTCTCTTCCATTGAAGTCGCAGGGATTTCTTACCCAGGTTTTGTTCTTCCCATTTATTTTTCTTTCACTTTATTTTTTGGTGGCTTGTTGATTTATGATTCTTGCTTTCATCGTACCATTCAATAGGTTTTTCTCTATTAGGCAGAGTATGCTAGTATTAGATAAGTATGATTATGAACTGCCTGGAATAAACCCTAATGTTTCTACTATATATTGTGGTATCCGAGACACAAATATTTACTGGGTGATTCTTTGTGTGAATTTTAGAGAAATCCCATTGTAATGAATTAATGATGGAGGTAGATTGTTCAGCTCCAAGGTCTAAAACCCTTAAGACCAGCAAGGAACAGAACATTGCTGATACCGGACAAACATTGAGCAATTTTCATGACAATCTTCTTCACTTCATTTTGTCCTTCCTTCCTACAAAAGAAGCTGTTAGAACTTGCATTTTATCCAAAAGATGGCAATACCTCTGGATGTCAGTCCACAATCTTGTGTTTGAAGAATATGATCCTCCTGCCCATAGTGAACCTCCTGACCCTAGCGAAGGTGATGGTAAGCGATTGTCATTCATGAGTTTTGTGGAAAGAGTTCTTATTCTCCATGATTCATCCAATATAAAAAAGTTCAAACTCTCATGTGATGTGCTGTCAGATGCCAATCGTGTTAGTACTTGGATATTTGCTGCTGTAAGACATAACGTTGAAGACTTAATTCTTCACTTTGATAATATTGAGGACTCTTTTGTATTGCCCCATGGCCTTTTTAGTTGTCAGACATTGAGAAAGCTGGAATTGCACATGAATTATGACCTCAAGCTTCCATCTGTCATTTCACTCTCAAGACTAACTGTCTTATATCTCAAACATGTTATATTTCCGGATGACCATTTGACACAGAAGCTCTTCTCTTGCTGTCCACTTTTGGAGGATTTGACACTAGAAAATTGTGATTGGCAAAACATCACTGCTATTTCTATATCTGGTCCCAAGCTTAAAAGAGTGATGATAGTTGATAGAAGAGATCCAATTGTTGATTCAGATGATGATGAGTCAAATAATCAAGATCAAGGGGTTGATTCACATGCTGGTGAGATGACTGGATGTCAAATCATGATTTTGGGAGCAAATCTCCATAGCTTTAACTATGTGGGGTATCTCAGAACTGACTTTTTCCTTTGTAACTCATCTCCACTCGTTTATGCATCTCTCTACGTGTATAGCACAAGCAGAGGAGCTTCTTACCGTGCACATAAGCTTCTTCAAAAACTAACCAGCATGAAGCTTCTAATTATTCATCCAGCAACTTTTGAGGTATATATGTATGTAAGTGCTATAACCAATGCTGCAGTTGTTTTGGGTATCTTCTGATAATTTTTTTTTCTTGCTGTGTTTGTAGCTTGTGAAATGTGCAGAAGAACTACTTCCCCATATTCCCACCTTTCAAAACTTGAACCATCTTCTTATAATGGGTGATGATGTATTGGATTTTGCTTGTAAAGGACTGCTCAGCATACTCCAAAACTCACCTCAACTTAATCATCTTGAGATTAGATCGGTAATCTACTTAGAACATTATTAATACTATTTCTTTGCTCTGCTCAACATTGTTAATTGTTTCTCTAAGGTATTTGTTGTTGTGTGACATGGTAGCCGATCACTCTGTCCGCCTATGATGAGGAACAAGATAATTGGACATTGGAGCCAATTCCACCAAGTTTCTCAACGCACCTGAAGACCATTGATCTATGGAGATTTTTAGGAAGTGACGATGAGCTGCATGTGGTAAAAGTTTTGCTAAGAACTGCACCTGTGTTGGAGAAGATGCGTTTTAAATTCTTTGCCTTATTCATGAACCAAATTGAGCTCTACGAAGGGATCAAAAAGTTTCCCAAAGCATCACCGAACTGTGAAATTGGGTTGCTGTGAAGCCCGTTTCTTTAACTTAGAAGAACTTAGCTAGCACTACTATTAATTTGGTTTCTGCAAATTTAGAGGACATGGCTCCCTCTAGACATTTAGCTAAACTTCTTTCTTTTGTCTGTCTGCCTCTGGTTTTTTGGAAGCTTTTGTTTTGGGCCTTCGCCCATCGTTATTATTTGAATATGAATGAATTCTTGCAGCTTTTGAAATGATTCAAGCAGAAAAATGAAAAAAAAAGATGTAATATATAATAATAGGTAGATTATATTTTATTTTTTGGGTGGGATTAAGTAGGTGCATATTGGTACACGATAAGAAGTTATAGAAGACTCTCATATGAGAAATGACAAAGTGTGAAAATGAATTACATAAAAAAAAAACAAATTAAAGACATAAATTTAAGTTTCCCTCTCCGAACAAGAAACAAATATTCAAAGAAGGAACAACAAAATCTTTTCCCCAATTTTCCATAACCATCATTATGGTGTTGTATGCATGGGAAAAAGAAGGAAAAATATATATATAATCGACGAGTATTCCATTACTTGTTCTCTCTAGCACTTGACACCCTTTTTGCAGTCAAGAGCCCCTGAAAAACGAGTGAGCCTTCTAACAAAAGTTGCAGGCTTGGCTTTGATCATCTCCAACTTGTTGTAGGTGAGTTTGGGGGGCGCGGCGGGCCCTGAAGTTTTGAAGTGAGCTCCATTGAGGAACATGTCTCCTTCTGATCTCCAAACCCATGTTCTATATTCTTCCTCTGTTCCGTAGTTTCTGTTTGTAATCTCCTTAGCCTTGGGATCATCTGGAGCAATGTATCTGTTGCCCTGGCTGATAATTGTTGGATGCTGGCTCCCTCCAATGGCATACATTTTCCAGTGAGTATAATCATTGTTCACAACATGGAAGAATCCCCATCTGCATCTTGGCATTCTTTGTATCAATTCTTTCCCGAAATGGTTGAACGCAACTGTCACCTGCATCAGCTTATCTTTGGAGTAGCTGTCACTTGCACCCAATAGGATCACCTGATTTCATCAATATCATCATCATAATCAATATCAACAAAATTTTAGCTATAGATATATAAAAGTTTAACTGAGATGAATTAATTAATTACGTCGTTGTGATGGGTGAAATGGCAGTTTGAGATGGTGATGGCAGTGGAACCTTGGATTGCATCGATCAATCCATCGGTACATTCATGCATGGAAATGTGATCCAACCAAACATTTGATGATCCAAAAATAGAAATTCCATCTCCATCAGACTGAGTACGGAAACCATAATGATCCACAGAGTCCCTGATTAGGCCACCGGATCTGGGTATAATGTTATGGATATGAAGGTTGTGAAGGATAACATCCTCGACAAATTGAATTGTGATTCCAGCTCCATTGGCAATATGAACATTCGCGCCGCGACCATCGATTGTCTTCTTGCTAGTGATAAGCAATTCCTGGTTCAATTTGATGTGCATGTCATGAGCGAAAACGATCCACAATGGCTCCTTCTGGATAACAGCGTGACGCAATGTCCCTGGCTTGGGGTTCAACATGTCGTCGTCGGAATTATCTGTGACAATATAGAATCTTCCTCGTTTTCCTCCCTGAGTTTGGTGACCGAAACCAAGCACGCAATTGGCGAGCTTCTTACGGTTCTTGGCCCAGTCGGGCTTGCACCGCCAGCATCTGTCGATTGGGTTGGTGGCCAAGCATGGACCGCTGTATTTCTTGTGCTTCCCCATCATGTTCCTCCTGTGGCTGGCGGTGCTATTAGTTTTACCATGATAAGCCTTATGATATGCCCTTGTTTGGTTCTTGTGAGATATCAGAGCCCTGCATACATATATATAAACCACATCAATTGCAGTTTTTAATATATAATATAAGAAGAGATAATGAATATTGTTAGAAGAGATGATGATTTACTTGTGAATACTGTGGTTGGTGTCGGAAGTGACATTTTCTGGGTTTGGATTATAAGCTGCCAGGGTTTTCTTCCATGCTTGTTGCTCACGTTTCTTCCAGTAGTCGTCGAAATTGCCGATGCCTGCCAACAGGGTTGGGATTAGGGTGACAAAAGAGAAGAAGAAAACCAGCCGAAGCTTGTTTGCCTCCATTCCTACTTTTATTATTTTTTTTAGTTTATTATTTGGGATTCTAGTTTTATTGGTTTTCTAAGCAGTGCTGGGTTATACCAGCCTTTGCCTAGAAAAAATGGTGAAATCTAAATATGGAAAGGCTTTTTGGCTTTCCAAAAGCCTTTTTATTTAGATCTGTCCAATACAGGGATCCTCAGGTGCCTTTATATAATCTGTAAACGAAACGGTTTACTTCTAAATTTAGAGCGCAGAGAGTGGACAACCAATCCTCCTCCTATTACAAAGCAACGACCCAAATTCATCTACTATTTTTCGCCACACAAAATAAATAAATGGTCAAAAACCACACCAATTTCATGTTGTTTGTTCGATGATCTTCATTTTGACTCCTATTTATCTGTATCCCATTTTCAATATTGATTTTTCAGGCTTGCTTTGTTGTAATAATATGTCACAAACAGCTAATTTTACCAAAATATATACCATAATTACATTAAAAAATCCCTTATACAGTTATTATATGCTCAAGGAATGGAAATCTTAGAGTATATTATAGATGCTATATGTGATGAGACAAGCTTTGCTGTAGAGTTACAATCAGTTTGACAAAAATGCTTGCTTAATTCAAAGAATGAAACCAAATACAAGCCCCCATAAAAAGGTTCCACCCCCTTTCGGCGTTGGCCTATACCAAATCCCCAAGGACCAATTTGCTGCTGCATCTTGTGGGAATCAAATGTCAATTATAAATGTTCTTGGTTTGGAGGGGAAAAAAACACCAAAAAAGTTAACCTGTCAGCCATGAAGTCAAGTCTGATACCACTACTTAATACTCCAAAATTCGGATTTTGAGTTTGTAAACAATGAAAAGATTCTGTTACATATGAGTGACATTAATCAGAACAAAAGATTATTATTAGAGCTTGTGGTGAAACAGGACCATGGGGCCTAACAATTGTAAGAACCAGGATCCAGGATGTCTTAACCAGAATTCATGTCTTGTTGGACCAGGCTTAGATGGTTCAAAAGATTCAGTGTTTTCCACCTTTGCATGAATATCAATCATTCCAGAAATTTAACAGTTCCTAATTAAGTAAGCACAATGCTTCATTATATTCTTTTAAGAGTCATTTACTTACCATTGTCTCTGAATTCATGAAAAGTTATCTACAAAATGAAATATCTAAGCTGTGGGAAATTAAATTTTGGGTTCTTTTCCAAAAACAATTTATTTAATTGTTCATTAATCAACACCTTGCTTGCACATGATATATAGTTTTAGACAACAAGTTTTCTTAAAACAGTAAAATTTGCAACCTTTTCTTTTATATTCTGAAAAGAATTTTACTGATATGGTATCATATATTGCCTGGTTGTAGCTAGGTAACTAGTTTTTAGTTTATGAATTTGTTTAGATGTATTGAGAATAAAGGCTTGGCTATTTAGATTACTGTCCCTAAGATGAATCTTTAACTAGTTGGATTTGTTTAAGCAGAAATAGTTTAGATTTCAGCTTTATTAAAAGGGCCCTCAAGGCCTCAACACATAGCTAGGGAAACTTGGCAATGTAAAGAAGGGGGAAAAGTGTAAAGTTAGCATTTCTTAAGAGGGAAAGTAATGTTATGTAAGCTTCACTTCACTTTATTTGAATTCTTTAACTATTGGAAATCAGTTAAGGCAAAGGAAAAAAGAGTCAAAAAGAGAAATGAGATGCATCAATTAAATATAGATCATATAGAGAAGGTTTTAAAGTAGTTTTATTAGTCAATATCCTCTGAATTTGTATCTTTTCTAAGTAAATAATTAATTGGAAAAAATAACAAATAAAACATTCTTTTCTTTTTATCTGAAAAGAATAGTGGAAGTAGGAGTCAAGATGTTTATTTTATAATATATTATTATATACCAATATGTATGACACATTTATTCCTTAAATGCATGCTTTTTGATCAGCATGCATGTTTAATTTAAGGCAAATTGTAATACATTGAGCACATACATAACCATGCATTGCAGACAACAATCAGACAGGATGCCCATGAAAATGAAGTTTGAGGACCTTTTTGCTGGATGGAATTTTCCTCCTAATTCTGCAGTACTTAAATCAGTCAATCTCTTGGCATCCCTTTGTCCACGTACAGGATTTAACTGACAAATTATTCAAATGGGAACGAAACATTGTTGTTTTAGTTTAATAATCTCTCCTACCCGGGATTAAAATAAGGAAAAGAACTCTTTAAGTATCCAGTAATCACATTGATTCCCTAATAAATCTAGAATCGAGTCTAGTTAAACCCTAAACGGGAAAGCTCTTCAGTGCATATTCTCTCCATTCACAAAACTCGAACCAAATTAGTTAACGTGCCCCGGACTCCTTTCACTTGCTCCAATAGGCATTGGTTTAACTCCTAAGTCCTAACTTGTATCGTCATAAACAGGCAAAAATTTCTGTTTGTAAACCTTGAGCTAAATCCAGCAGGATATGCAATATACGAGTTCTGTTAATAATCCATTCCTACTGCTTTCTATACTTTTCTTAATGGTATTTGTTATAGTCAAATAAAGAATATAAGAAACCATTTAAGGGAAATCCTTCATGCAAAGATATTGACCTACTTTTTCAAAATTTTAAAATGTTTTCCAATGACCTCTTGGCATTGAACTCCTCTACATGTGTTTACTAGATATCTTTTTTTTTTTTCCAATCTCATAAATAATAGCATGAAGAAAGAGATAACAGAACTTTAATGGAAAATTTTCACATTTTAAAAAGTGAATTCATCACAACACTTATTCTCACACTTTTAACTATAATTAGAAAAATGCTTCTCCCCTGCCACTGTCATATATCTCAGTACTTCAATTACTTCCCTTGCAATTCACTTCTTTATTCTTTCTTCCTCAGCTTAATACCAAAAAATTCTATGAAGCAATCTAACTCATAAGCTAAGAATACATAGGTTGACACTTGACAACATGTAGTTAAGTCCCATTTTACTAAAGAAACATGAAATCTTTTTATGACATTTATATCAGAATTAATAGATGTCTATCCAGAAAGAAATGGAACCATGGGTATTAGTCTACATTTGGCCAAAAATAGGCATAGGGGATCCTCATTGAATGACTATCACAATTCAATTCTTCTTTTTGCTCCTGGATTTGGAGGTTTTCCAGGTCAAAAAAGATGACTGATTCATGAATGGACTGGGATTATAAGATCTTCATAAGATATATCAGATTTTTGCAGTGAATATTGTCTTTGTCCCATTTTTTGACCAACCGCTAAAGAAGAAAAAAACAAAAAATCATTAATTTTCTTTCGTATACATTCCGATTGAATGCATGGAGATTAAAGCCTACATGCAATTAATGTTTCTCACGCCCTCATTTATGTCTAAAGAAGTGGTAAATAACATTTTTTTTTGGTACCAAAGTGGTAAAATAACATGACTACAAGGAAACTGGGAATCTACCTTTTGTCCTATGATGACAAAAATACCCTGACTTTCTACTCATAACAAAAGTTCTTCATCTACACTTGTATAATCACCATGTCTAACATTATCTGATACTTTAACCATCACAACGTTAAAGAAAAAGGTAAATGTAAAGAAAAAAAAAAGTAGATGCTAAAAAATCCAGGGTAATCCATGTAAAAAGGCAGAGTTAATAATGAGTGAGATTTGAAACTTAAAACCCAAGGACATTATGGTAAATAAGGAAACTTATCCCTTAAGCTTCTTACAGAACAGGGTAATCCTGTCTGCCTTTTCTTTATATCTAACAAAGCACCCAATAGAGCATATATAAAGAGTTCCCATTACCCAAAGTTCTATATTCTTGTACAAACTCTTCAATCAGTACTTGTGTTTTTTTTTTTTTTTCTCATTTTTCTCAGTTACCATTATGATTTCCCCAATAGATGTCTACCATGTTGTCGCCGCCACTGTCCCGTTGTATGTTGCCATGATATTGGCCTACACTTCTGTGAAATGGTGGAAGCTCTTCACACCAGAGCAATGTTCTGGCATAAATAAGTTTGTTGCTAAATTCTCAATCCCTCTTTTGTCTTTCCAAGTAATCTCAGAAAATAACCCTTACAAAATGGACCTCAAACTCATACTTGCTGACCTTCTTCAGAAACTGCTAGCTTTTGTGTTCTTATTGGTCATCAATAAGTTTAGGTCTGGGGGAGGTTTGCCTTGTGTCATAACTGGCCTTTCACTGTCAACTTTGCCTAACACTTTAATTCTGGGGATTCCAATGTTAAGGGCTATGTATGGGGATAAATCAGCTACTCTTTTGGCTCAGATTGTTGTTTTACAAAGCCTGATTTGGTACAATTTGCTGCTGTTTTTGTTTGAGCTAAATGCTACAAAAGCAGCATCTGAAATTACACCTTCACCTCCACAAGAAACAGGTCAGACATTCAAACTTTACATTTTATATATGAATATGAATTAATCTCATAAACTTGAAAATTTCCAAACTTGCCAAAAAATAAAAAATTCTATGGTTGATTGAATTTCAAGCTAGTTCAGTCAACTTTAGAAACAAAAGAGAATTAAAACAAGTGGGTCCAAACATTTCTCTCCATCTCTCTTTTATAAATTAGCTAGGTTTCTGTACAAATCTCCCTTTTTCTTTTCCTTTTTTATGATTTCTTTTTCAGTTAAATCTTCTTCATTCCTCTTGCACGTGTATAAGTAAGATCCTTAACATAAATATCACCTGAAACATAATTTAATATTGCAACATATAGATTGATGAATAATAATTAATGTAAATGTAAAGTATACTATATATATGGCATGCATGAAGGCAATCTCATTCTGATGAGGCATGATTTTGATGCCTGAGGAGCATTTATTTTATTGGTGTTATTCATTATCTGAATTAAGAAATGCAAGAGGCCCCGGCCGGAGAGTTAGGAGTACAAGACCGGAAAGAGGGATCAAGAGAAGAGGCACAGAGCAGAGCAGTACACAAATCCAAGGCTATGCTCATTTTCTTGACAGTGGGGAAGAAGCTCATGGCAAATCCTAATACTCATGCCACCATACTTGGCCTTATTTGGGCAAGCATTCATTTCAGGTACCTAAGAGCTTACACAAAAATGTCCCCAATGGGACACCCCAATGGTTAAAGCTTGGGACCTCTCACAGGAGGTCTCGGTTCAAATCCTGGGATGGGCGGGGTGGGATTATGGGAACGGAGAGAGTTACCTCCTGTGGTTTAACTCATTTAAATATCATATTCATGAGAAGCAAAAAAGAGCTTACACAAAAAATTTAAGCCGAAATCGTGTATGTGATATTTAGGTTAAAAAAACATTAATTGATGGTATGAATATCTCTTGTAGGTGGAACATAGAATTTCCAGCAGTTATTGAAAAATCAATTGGAATAGTATCAAGTGGAGGACTTGGAATGGCAATGTTCAGCCTAGGTATATGATTATTATAACTCAGTTTCTTATCCTTAAAAAAAAAAATGGTTCAATAATCAAATTGAAACTAATTCCTGCTGTTTTTACTTAATTACAGGTCTGTTTATGGCATCAAGGCCTAGCATAATAGCATGTGGAATTCGATTAGCAGTAGTAGCCATGGCAATGAAATTCATGGCCGGTCCAGCTCTAATGGCAGCAGCCTCTGCCGCCTTCGGACTCAAAGGCGAATCATTGAGGGTGGCAATTGTACAGGTTAGTTAATTTTATCTACTTATATTCATTTAATCTTGATATGGAAATTAATTACTAATTAGTTAAACAACAATCTAAACTAATTACATTGCAGGCAGCTCTTCCTCAAGGGATTGTTCCGTTTGTTTTCGCCAAAGAGTACAATGTTCATCCGGATGTATTGAGCACAGGGTAATATATAAATCATAACATATATAAACTTCAAATTCATTTTAATTAGTAGATTTAATCTTAATTATAGGTAATTAATTATAAGTTTGGTGCTTGTGTTGGTTTTTCAGGGTAATCTTTGGAATGCTTATTGCCTTGCCTGTAGCATTGGTGTATTATCTGATTTTAGCAGTATGAAAAATTCTGTTAATTTTTCATTCCAGAAATAGTAAATTAACATCAAGTTCTGGGGAAGGGTCAAAAGCTTCATAGGTGGATATATATAGAAAGAGAATTTAGTTTTTTTCTCTGAAAGTTCTTTGACATTGTTTAGTGTTTCCCGGAAGCCAAACATTTATACAAAGCTACTATAGAATATATATAGTTTAGTTAAGTTTTGTTTACTTTTTTTTTTTTTTTGAGAAATAGAAAAGAATCAGCATTAATGCTGATTGGATGAAGTAAAACCTTCTAAGTTTTTTTTCTTATAATTAAGTTTTAATGTTTATGAATATTACCTGCAACATCAAGACCAGCAAATACATCATGAGCCGATGACAGAGAGGTTGAAGAAGTTATATAAGGGCATGGATTTGAACCCCATATGCATACGGATGTCATGTGAATTAATGTGCCAATTGCCATCAACTGCTGCTTTATTTCAATTTAAATTTTATTCTCTGTTTTTTTTTTTTTTTGGTTTTGTTTTACAGTATTTTAAAATTAGATTCGTCGACCGGTTACTCTACCATTCCCACATATATAAAAACTCCAGTCTGTTAAAAAAGGAAAAATGCTTCAATCTGTCCACAATTAGGTGCATAATGCATGTGGCCAACTAGTTTCCATGTGACTGATAAAAAAAAAGCATCGGATTTTAGTTTTTCATCCCTTTTTTGCAGCATATTATTTCCATTGAGATTTCAGAATATATTCATCCAAAAAAACGTCAACTATATATATACCATGCATATGTCTCACAATCTACACATCCTGTAGTTGTATTCTATAAATTCATTTCAGTTTATTGATTAACTTATACTTACCCACTTATAACTAGCACTAGCATGATATAGAAGAAAAACTTTTATTTTGAATTTAACATTTCATTTTGCTACCCATGCCTATTGGTATCTAATAACGCCATTTAAATCCCTCATATGATTGGTCATAAATTTTTTTAAAAATTAAAGTTTTTTTAGGTCAAAAGAAAAGTTTTGGGTGTAAATTTTAGTCACATAAAGTTTCATAAATAAAAAAAAAATTTGCTGATTGTTCTTTAAAAAAATAAACAATTTGACTGATTTTGGGTGTAAGTTTTTTATTTTAAAAAATTTATTGAGGCGAGTAGAATTAGAGAAGAAAAAATCTAATGGAAACGATGAGCTTGTAAAATGGACTAAGCATGATTACAGAAAAGGGCCCTAGCAACACTCTGGCCTTAAGTAAAATGGGCTGAGCCAACCCATAGATGTCAGTTGTTAGAAAGTCCTTTTTTTTTTGCCCGAGTTGTTAAAAAGTCTAGAGCCCCTGCATGTTAAATTCGTTTGACTAGTCACTAGTCTTCACTTTTATGCATTGCACTTAGAGCCCGTTTGTTTTGATGTAATTTAATCACTTTCTATAGAAAGTATAGGGTAGGAAATAACTTTAGCATGTTTGGTTATTTTTTTAAGAGAAAGTTTAGGGTAAGAAAGTTTAACTGACTCAAATACTTCCTCTCCAAAGTGAGAAAGTGCTTTAACACTTTAAGACAAAATTACTTAAAAGGACCTTATTTTTAAATTTAAAATATCCATCAAAGGGTATTTTAATAAATTTAACTTTACTTTCTTAGGAATTTAATTTAAACTTTAGAGATTAAACAAACATGCTAAAGTATTTTCTCAAGAAAAAACTTTCTAGTCCTAAACTTTCTATAGAAAAACTTTCTACCTTTTTATTTTCTATAGAAACTTCCAAACGGGCTCTTAGAGCTCGTTTGTTTTGTGTGAATTTAATCACTTTTTATAGAAAGTATAGGTGAGAAATAACTTTAGCATGTTTGGTTAAATTTTCTAAAGAAAGTTTAGGGTCACTAACCCAATTACTTTCTTTTCAAAGTGAGAAAGTATTTAAACACCAGGGAGGTGTTAAAATACTTTTTCACCTTTTTTATGAAGGATAAAACACTTTCTTAAGAATTTAATTTAGATTTTAGAGGGTTAAACAAACGTTCTAAAGTACTTTCTTGAGAGAGAATTTTCTAGTCCTACACTTTCTATAGAAAGACTTTCTACTTTTTTATTTTCTAGAGAAACTTTCAAACGAGCTCTTAACTTAATATGTTTAAACCAAGAGGAGGGATCCACTTAAATCAAATGGATTTTTTTTTTTTATAGTTTAGTCAGCTAACATCTATGAACAACAACACCATTGACATCTTGTTTCAGGAACGTCTGCAAACCTAGTGGAGGCTCTAAAAGAATCGTGCAACCAAAAGAGGAGGCTTGATCCATGTTAGCCCAGAAATCTACACAACGGTTTCCTTTACGATAGATATGTCTAATTTCTTGAACCCAACCCCCTTTAATCATCGCCATAGCTTCCATGAATTAGTATGGAATTCTAGTGAGTAGCTGCAATTTCCTGTTTCAAGAAATTCACAGCAACATTCGCATCCATTTGAACAATAACATTAAACAAGGGACTTAACTAACATTAAACAAGGGACAAGAGAAATATGTGAGATTAATGGAGATAGCATCAGATTTCCAAGTCTTAACGACAAGAAACAGAGAGCTTGAGGAAAGGGTGGTCTTTTTGCAAAGAGAAAATTAAGAACTAAAGAAATGCTACATGAGTGGCATACATAAAATACAATCAAGCTAGAAAGACAACGACCTAGCACCATCAAACTCATCAACACAGAAAAGGTTTTCTTATCTGAAAGATTTGCCACTTTCTTACCCCATGATGATGAGAAATTAGTCTGGATCAAATTCAAGAAGGAGAAGAGGGTCTTGGTCTGTTGCAAATGTGAGAAACCAGGACACCCTAAGTCTAAGTGTAACTTTTTGATTGTGAAATTGCTGGGTTTGGAAACCTTACAAGTTGTATGTGCAAAAAGAAATTCAACCTCGCAAGTCAAGAGCTTTTGATCAGATCTCAAAGCCAAAAGGTTATAGTCAAAGGAGGAAGGAAAGCAATTTTCTGTCTTCTATGGTGGTGCAGGAATCATTGGATCAAAATTCTTTTGCCCAAGAAACCCAAATGTCAAGTTGTGACAATCTCTCAGAAGAGTGCTTTAACTCACCAAAATCATGCTTAAGCCAAGAAGCTGTTCAAGCTGTTACCGAGGATACTCAGGTGGAGAACCTAGATGATGTTGCTAATGGTGTCACTTTTATCTTCAAGGCAAAGTGTAAAGAGCAAGTGGGTGGTAATACCTTGGTGAAGCATGTCCAAAACAAAGGCAAGAAATACTCGATTCATGGGATGGATAAAAAAATTCTCTCAATTTCAAAACAGACAAGGATAGAAGAATACGTTCGACTTGAGTTGTGTGAAAGTGAACTCTGAAGACCAACCAAAAGTCTGTGGTAGAAGGAAAAGAATCAAACCCAAAAGACTTGATATCAACTTGGGAAAAGAACTTCTAGCCATGACCTTGGTCCAACATTTATTTTGAGGAATCTTAACAAATGGTTAAATTGGAAGAGCATTGAAGCACATGAGAAGCGGAACAACTCGTTAATAAGGTTTGAATGGAAATGTTCAGCGGTTCTATCTTGGTTATCGGATTGCATTGCTTCACGTATGTCCATTTCATGGCCTTCTTTGTCGTCTCAAGAACAGGGAGTATCCTTCGATGCTTTGGAGGTTGCTTAGCTGATTTTAGTTTTTGTTTTGAAGCTTGCACTTACACTTTTATGTCTGCAGAAGTTTATCTCTTGTGCTAACAACTTTTATTAATAACATTAATGAGCTTGTTAAAAAAAAAAGACTTCCCAATAGAGGTGCTCATGGGCCGGGCTCGACCGAACTTTTGCTTAATAATTGTACAATATATGCTTGCCTAAACCCGGTCCGACCCGAACGAGCCTTAATTTTTGTCCAAGGCCCGCCTAAACACATGTCCAAGACAAGTCCGTCCATATTTATTTTTTAAAATAAAATAATAATTAAATTTTTTAATAAAAAATTTAAACATTAAAATTTATATATAATTATAATCTAATAAAAAAATAAATTAAAATAAATTGTGATAAAAAGATTTAATTTCAATAAATTTTAGTTGTAATTAATGTATACATATTCAATTTTATTATGTATAAATATAATTATTTAATTGTATTAATATATTATTTATATATAATACAGTCGGGCTGGGTCAGACTCGGGTCTAAAAAACCAAAACCAAGGCAGGATCCATTTTTTAATCGGATCCTATTTTTTTGTCTAATGTCCAAAAAAATTTATACCAAAACCCTCTCATTTTTCGAGCAGACCTTTGGGATTAGACGGGTAGCCCAACCCTTGAGCAGGTCTACTCCCCAATAATTGAACATTTCTTATCAAGAACGCTTAAAATGACACACTAATGGATCACTTAATTTAGAAATTAAAAGTAAAATCAAAACGGAGGAAAACACCGCGGTTCGGACACAAACTATAGGAAACCAAGTTGTCATGAACAACTGCCATCTTTTTCAACCATGTCAAAGTCCTTGCTACCCACTATTTTACTCAATGAATAATTAATCCTATAATATATACTCCAATTTTTCAAACTACATGATATTATATGATCTACGTAAACCATGGATACACATAATAACTTGAGCAAGTTGCAAAATGTAAAATCAACATTTTTTTAATTATAAATCCCCCGATCAATATTTAACAGTCACTTCAATTTTGACTTATTCACAATCCAGTTGTATTGAACTCCAAACGAATAGCAAAACCTCTTTAAATGTTTTTTTTTTCATCGTCTTAATTACATTATAAAAAATATATGAGAAGGTTTGATACTTTGATTTATTCAATAATGAAAATTTGAAGTCTCAACTTGATTCATTCATTTTATTATTAATTGTTTTTGTCTATAAAAGCAGGTATACATAAAGTTTTTGATAAAGAAAATTTGTTCAATCAACTTGGATAGCAATGGAGTGCCCAAGACTGCTTCCGTTTACTCATTTGGCTCTCCTATTCCTTATTTCTCTCACCCTTGCAGATGATCCATTCTTTGATTTTCATTGCATAAGCAAACCTGGCAACTATACCCCAAACAGCCCTTACCAGGCCAACCTCAACTCCATCTTCTCACTACTCATTTCCCCAACTACAGATTTCAACTATGGGTTTTATAATCTGTCAGCTGGTGAAAACCCTGACCAAGTTTACGCTATGGCACTTTGCCGGGGCGACCGAACCCAAGATGTATGCATCAGTTTTCTCAACGAAACCATAGCCCAACTCAAGCAACGTTGTCCTATGAACAAGGAAGCGATCGGGTGGCATGAAAATTGTACGTTGCGATACGCCAATAGGGACATGTTTGGAGAAATGGAATACGCTCCACAGTCTTGTAATCCCAGTGGGATGAACGCATCGAACCCTGATCAGTTCAATCAGGCACTGGATCAGCTGTTGAGTAACTTGAGCGGCATAGCTGCGGACGGTGGTCATCTTCGCAAGTTTGCAGCTGGTAACTTACAACTGATGGGTTTGTTTCAGTTCGTATATGCGATAGTGCAGTGCAGTCCTGATGTTTCCCAGGGTGATTGCGGCAGTTGCTTAACTCAGGTTAAGGCAAGGGTACTGGGTTGCTGTATTGGGAAGTGGGGATGCAGGGCTTTTAGCCCAAGTTGTTTCATGAGGTTCGAATCTGTCTTATTTTACGAGAACGCGGTTCCTCTACCGTCGTCACCGCCGCCTACCTCTACTAGAGGAGCTGGTAAATCGGTCTGCCTTATTTTATGTCCTAGAATCCGTGTTTGTTCAATATGCTCATTTTAATCAAGTCGCATGATTTTGCATTTTCTACATAAAAGAACTCCAAATTTGTTTTGTCTTCGTTTCAAAATTCGAAAGAGGTTTGCTCTGACTAATTGGAATTCAATTCGGGTGTGTCTACCAATGAAATGGATACGTACACAAAGTCTTGAACTTGATATTTGCTTAAGCTGTAACAAGTTGCTTACCACCTCAACCTCACATTAATAGGAAATTCGAACTTTAACTTGGGTTTTCTAGCCTCTTAGCCGAGCCTTAGAGAGCAAACAGAGCAAAGCAATTAAAATTTTTACTGAAATCCTTACTTTTTGTTTTTGCAGGAAAGGGCAATAACACAACTCATACAATCATCATTATTGTTGCTTCAGTTGTCGGAGTTTTAACAGTAATTACCATCGCCATCTCCATCTTCATTAGAAGAAGGACCGGGCCAAAATGTGAAAGTAAGTAATATGAGTCGATAAAGCATACTATGGGACAAAGACTTTATCAATGCATTAAGTTTACAATGTGCCAAAAGAATTAGGGTTAATTTATCTGCATCTAATCATTTTACAATTTTGCAGCAGCTGATGACAACATTAAGGCTGAGACCTTGCAAATGGACTTTGCCATTGTTCAGGTTGCAACTGATAACTTTTCAGATGCAAATAAACTTGGTCAAGGTGGATTTGGAGCTATTTACAAGGTGAAGTCCCCTGCTAATTAATTGGACAAATAATTTATGATTAGCTAATTAATTAATTTCGAACTATGAACTTTAGAACATGAATCTTGAAGTAGATTCAATATATCATCTTTAGGGTGTGCTTCCAGATGGACAAGAAATTGCAGTTAAGAGACTATCTATGGATACTGGACAAGGAGACCTAGAATTTAAGAATGAAGTCCTATTAGTGGCCAGTCTTCAACACCGCAATTTGGTTAGCCTCCTCGGTTTCTCCTTGGAAGGACATGAAAGGCTTCTCATCTATGAGTTTGTACCAAATACAAGCCTTGACCATTTCATTTTTGGTACATCTCTTAGCTCCACCTTTAGATATATTCTGACATATAATGTTTAAGAAGGTGAAGATCTATAATTTTAATTAGTAAATCTGTAAACCATACGCTTGTGTGAACAATGACACAGATGGAGTCAAGCGTGCACAATTGAATTGGGAAATCCATTACAAAATTATCAGAGGCATTGCTCGTGGTCTCCTTTATCTTCACGAAGATTCTCGACTTAGAATAATCCATCGTGATCTTAAAGCAAGCAATGTTTTGTTGGATGCAGAGATGACCCCTAAAATTGCAGATTTTGGGATGGCAAGATTGTTTGCACAGGATCAAACACAAGGCAATACCAGTAGAATTGCGGGAACCTTGTAAGCATCAAACTTAATCTCATTTCATAGAACTTTCTTTGTTATTATAGCATAAATTTTACTAATCAATATTCAGTTGCATCCATAATCCATTTCTATCTTTGATTGACAATAGAATTGTTCATATGCAGTGGATATATGGCACCAGAGTATGCTTTGCAGGGGCAATTCTCAGTTAAATCTGATGTATACAGTTTCGGTATTATAATCTTAGAGATTATAAGTGGTCAGAAAAATATTTGTCTTCGTAATGGACAAAGTGTTGTGAACCTAGTAAGCTCTGTAACTATGTCGACAATCTAAAGTCATAATATTTGTTTCTGTTTTGCTAAAAAACTATAGAATTATGCCAATAAAATGAGCATAAAGTTTCATGGTAGTGATGGATGGTTATAAATTCTTGCAGGCATGGAAAAATTGGAGAGAAGGGACAATGTGGAATCTCATTGATCCAACTTTGAGTGATGGTTACAGAAATGAAATACTTGGATGCATCCATGTCGGATTATTATGTGTTCAAGAAAAGGTAGCTGACAGACCAACCATGGCTACAGTAATTATGATGCTCAATAATAGCCACTCAATCTCCCTTCCAATGCCCTTGCAACCACAATTTTATATGCACAACAACATTGACTCTGAAAATTAAACACTACCGTCTAAGGCTTCAATTACAACTCTATGTATATCCTTGTTAGTGTGTTAGTGTTTGTGAAACTGAATGTAATATATAACAAGTGGATCGGTCCACGCTGACACGTCGGACGTTCAGCAATCTAGTTCTTTGAATAATTTTTTATTCGAATTAAATTGTTTGATACATAGGAAATTTCGAAAGTACTATGATTTTAAATGTGTTGCATCTTTAAAAGATTATGCCATTAACATTGAGCATATGTCCTAAAGTTAGCAATAAATAGTAAATATTAGTTTGTACATGGACAGATGCAATAACTTCAATTTTGTTTCCTCCTCTAAAGTGTGCAGAACTTAAACAAAAACTAAGTTTACTCTTTTTTTCATATGGACATGAAAGGCCTAAGAGAGGTTACAATTCTAGATAATTAAGGGGATAGGATTTATTATAATATTTATGTGAAAGGAAAGGATAATTACAAAAAAAGTCTCAAGGGCAAGAACGGGCTAGAAACTAACCTAGGGTCTTCTTAGTAATTTGGCAAGTGAGAAAAGACAGAAAATGATAAAAAAAAGTTCAAATAGAGCCTCCTCATCGATCCTCGAAATGGGCCTTTGGTAAATTCTCTGGGTCTTTCAAATATTATCTAGTATATACAAGCACTTTGTTTTGATATTTATTGCGTCTAAGCAATATTTTTTTGGGTGGAATTATATATTTGAATTTGATTATAAACTCGTAATTAGAATATGTACATACATGATGAGTGATGACAAACTTGAGTTGTTGTACACTTGTACTCCTCAATAATTTTTTTTACAACAATTAGGCAAAATTAGGCAATTATAATTAAGTAATGTAAATAATTGTATTGTACATATTTAATTTTTTTCACAAAAAAGTAAATATCTTGAATTTATAATCAGCAAGGTAAAAGTACATAACATACCATTAACAGACTAAAAATTAATATTGCCTTGACTATTTGTTTCTTTTTTTTTTTAAATACCAGCCTAACTATTTGTTATTTGTTAAGTGGGTTTTGTGTGGATTTTGCTTATTTGTGTTGTCCTCCCATCCCACGATTTCTCCTCCCATCTCTGTGCTGTGGCCTCCTCGTCGATTAACTCTTCTTGCCGCCTCCCTTTCCCGTCCGATACGGCCAGAAAATCTATCTCGGGCGAATCCACTCCTCCCATCCCCGATTGCCTAGCTCTTTCCCTCGCAGGTAATCTCGCACAATTCGTAAGGTTTTCTCTTCTTTGTTTTCTTTTTTTTTCTTCTTTTTTTTAAATAATTAAACTAATTTTCATCTTCTTGCACCCATTTGCACCTTTTTTCTGAAAATTATCTTGGGTTTGCTTTTCCCTGCTCGTAATTTTTGGGTTTTGCTGCTTCAGCCCTATTAAAAGGGGAAAAGGTTAGTCTTCAGAGTCATTCAAACATGGGTATGGATTTGGAATTCCTTCTTCAATAAGAGAGAATTTCACTGTTATTACTTATAATTATTTCCCTAATTATCATTAATCTTGACAAATTGGTAATTTAATGGGTGGGTATTGAGTTTCAGTTTATGGTCACTGTTTAAAGTATTTAATTGTTCAAGTAGCCTGAGATGACAGTGAGGGAAACCCTTGTTTTCTTTTTTTTTGCCCATTGTCAGTTTTTTCTTTCTTATATTTTCTCTAAAATTCAGGATTTCATGCATACATATATTTATATTTGCATATTCATTGCAGCTAAATTTATGATTTTAAAGTTTAAACTGTCTTTGTAGTTTGCAGGAGTGTACTATAGTAAAAGTCTGGTGTAGAATTAAATTACAAAAAGGAAGATGAGTGGAGCAGCAGAGAAAGGGTCAACAACTACAAAAACACCTGGGGATTTCCTCAAATCTATTCGTGGGCGACCAGTTGTCGTGAAACTGAATTCTGGTGTTGATTATAGAGGTTGGTCTCTCTGCCTCTTCCTTTCACTTGTTATGCTTTTCCATTGTGCTTTTGAATCTGGGGTTTAAGGTTTGATTGCTACATGTCGAGTTTTGCTCAAACTCTCTGGAAATGGAAGTATCTGTTGATTTCTTAACTGTCTTATTATAGTTTCTATGATAATTTAGGATGGTTTAAATGTCTTGTGGAGATTATTAATCATCTCCTGTATATTTTCCACTGAAATTGCTTGGCATTTATTAGATATGTTTGTTATTTCTATGTGATTAATTAATTTGCTTAAAACAACTTGCTATTGTTTATCAATTACAGGGTATTTGAGAGAGTAAATTCTCAGATTGAACAAGTGAATGTAGCAGTGAGGCATTTAAATCTGAACTTTCTTAAATCTACCATTCTTGTTGTTTATTTGTGTTCCCCAGTGTTTTCCTTCCTTTGTCATAAGATGTGTAAAGGTATAGTGTGCATTATGTGTATTTATGAACTTTTCTTTCTGGAATGTATAATTAGTGATGGTGAATGTGTAAGCTTTGTGCCCATTCCTTTTCTTTGCAAGTCTTTCAGAACTCAAGGGGAGCCGGCATTCGGTTATGAGTTCTTGGTCAATTTATTGCAACAAAGTACTTGGGAGTTTATGTTCTTAATTTTTTCCCCTATTTTGCAGGAATTCTAGCTTGCCTAGATGGATATATGAACATAGCCATGGAGCAAACAGAGGAATACGTCAATGGACAGTTAAAAAATAAATATGGCGATGCTTTCATTCGTGGGAATAATGGTAATTATTTGATAAAATTACCTTTATTTTAATGGTTTTTTAAATTAATAAATTTTTATTCATATGTTTGTGCTGGCAATGATGGTAAATTATGTTTAAATCTTGCAGTCCTTTATATCAGCACATCAAAGAGGACGTTAGCAGATGGGGCGTAGTTCCTGCAACTTCATCAAAGAATTAATGCCGACTACAAGTCGTCATTTTCCTTGTCAATTTGCTTGTAGGATTTTTAGAAAATTATAAGGAGACAGTAACTAGATTTTCTTACATGAATGAAACTGTGAAACTTTTTTTTCTATTTGTTCAACTTCTCTGTGGAAGTGGCAGATGCTTTCATTGTTTGAGTAGAGTCCCTGTTCTGAATTGCCGGTTATATATCGATTATGATTTGGAGTTTTGGACCAACATGTTTTTTTTTTTTTTATGGATAGTTTTTACCACATTGAAATTATTCTAAATATTCCTGTAGCAGCCATAACTCAATTGCAAATAAGTAATGAATGTGCAGTTTACGTTTAGCAATAAAAACGATGCAAACCACTCAGCACAACAGCAAAATTGATGTTCTACAGGGAAAGGAGTTGATTAGAATGTCTCGAATTCAAACTTCTGAAGAAAAGCTATCCTGTATTCTTATAAGTTACAACTATGCCTGATGATTTACTTTGATAAATTACAAGTCATTTTCCTCCCTTTAGATCCTATAGACTCGAGTTGGTGGGATTTACCACGGACTCGAGAGATGGCATCACCAATATCACAAATTGAGATTCTGCAATAAATGCATAAAAATCTTTGGAAAATACTACAAAATATCACAGAAGGGTAAATCAGATATTTTATTTTTTCATTTAATTTTTTAGTCGATGTCATTAATTTTTATTTTAACCAATTTAGTAACTTCTTCCTTTTGCTTCAAACTCTGATCCATTTTCTGCTTCTCCTTTTCCTTGACTCATCTCGTTTAAGCTATCAAAATATCACAGAATGTTCGTCACTCTAGTTAGGCAGGGGAATGTCTCCCACCTTTTCTACCCTAGACTCAAAAACCACCAACATGCCTGGGAAGAAATGGGCTTCAATGTGACAATGAAAAAGCCAAACACCAGGATTATCTGCTTTAAATCTCAAAGCAGTCCATCCATAAGGATGAAGTGGGCATTGTGTTCTTCATAATTGGATCAACCAGATTGTAGCTTTGATTGTCCCTCGACAAGTTGAATTTTCCTTCTCCATAGCCTAGGACCCAAAAATCATGCCCATGTAAATGCTACGGATGTGACTCACTCACATTTTCTTTCATGGTATTTGCATTCTGCAAAATAATGTCCACCGCGGAATTGAATTGCAGCCTGTAAATTGACGAGCTGGAAACTGAATTCGTGTTGCTTGAAACACTATATATGTCATAATTTGCAGAGTCATAGTCTTCAGGTGGCGGATTCGGATCGAAAACTCCTGTCATGTTTTCTTTCATGGCGATGAGTAAAGGGGTACTAGGAAGTGTATGTGAGACATTGTTCAAGGACCAACGAATGTAACCATCTCCTGTCTGGTTTCTTCGGAGGTGTCACGATGAAACCTTGGCGAGCTTTTATAAAAATGAAGGAACAATTCAACTCAACATGTTTTAGTCAACTTTTATCATACCCTAATTAAATGTAATTCCTTTGCCCAAAATGAAAGAAAGTCTGCATCTTATCCACTGAGGCTTTCTTTGACCTTTCGGCTTTGGCACGTGTTTTCCTTTTGTTTAACTGGAGTATCATAGCGTCATTGTTTTTGACTGATTTCAAGGATTTCAGAATCATCTTATTTGGAGTGTCATAGCAAAAGATGGCTGAAACTTTGGTCAGTTTTGTTGTGGAGGCAACATTATCCAAGGTGGTTTCTAATGCAACTGAACAGATCAATTTGGCTTGGGGTTTCAACAAGGAGGATTTGGAGCTGTTTTTAAGGTAAAAAGCACTCAGAAGAGAGCATATACATATGTCAAACTTAACCAAAAATTTCTTGATTATTGATTGGTAGTAATTATTATTAACAACATAAGGTGACAATATATATTCTTCTGTGTTTCAGGGTCAGCTTCCAAATGAGCAATATGTATGTGGCTGTAAAAAGACTAATTGAACCAAAATTGGAGGGAAGGGACAACGCTGAATCTAATTGATCCCAAATTGAGGGATGGTTTGAGTAGTGAAATGATGAGATGCATGCACATTGCATTATCATGCGTATACAAGAAAATGTAGCTCAAAGACCAACCATGGCCACAGTTGCTTTAATGCTCAATAGCGCCCTCAAAACCTGCATTTCTTAACATTGCTCAACTTGGCATGTCTTCTTCTTCATTGGCCACAAATTCATCCACCCAATCCACAAATCAAGTAATGAAGCTTCAATTTCTGAGCTATGCCCTAGATAGCTTTTGAATTATATATACTTATTTTGTATAATCTATCAATATTCCAAAAC
Organism: Corchorus olitorius; assembly: GCA_001974825.2. Lineage (NCBI taxonomy): Eukaryota > Viridiplantae > Streptophyta > Magnoliopsida > Malvales > Malvaceae > Corchorus > Corchorus olitorius. Next base: position 89,972 of record AWUE01018934.1, read on the forward strand.
CCAAACCTTATCAATGATTGATTCAAATCTTTAAGGAGAACTTTCTTGTTTTGGTAGAAAAGGATTGTTCATTGCATAAAGGTAAAAGAGTAGGAAACAACACTGAAACACACCCCCATGGCATCAGATTCAGATGCAACAATGGGGTTGATAAAGTCTGGTGGATTAATTAATACAAAACATAATAGAGATTCCATTGAATGTGGATATTTTGATAAAGCTGCTGCTAATCCTTACATGCTAAGGCATCAGTAGAGCGATTTCCTTCCCCTGAAGCTATAGACGCCTTTTGCTTTTCTGTGGAAGATCATTATCATCAAATCCCTGCAAATGTCAGAGCTGACTGCATGCATTAGTAACAAGGCAAGGCAGCAGATAACAGAAGTTGTACCCAATTCAATATGACAATATCTCTATCTGCCTAATATATATCAGCCTGTTTAGCAAAGTGCCTACAGTTGGCTTTGAATGATCCAAATTCTAATAATCCAATACCCATGTCTTGTCCTTGAACCAAAACTTTTCTTCAACATTCTGTTGGATGATCAACCAAACTACTTGCAATATCTTGTCATTAAGCCTGTAACTCAAAGAAACTAAGTCCCTATGCAACAAAATCTAGAAACTTAGAAAATCAAAATTTTGTACTAGCGCATATGGAAATCAATTGAAAGGCAAGGCTGATCGAAGTATATATGTATGTCAAGTTTCAACAATAATAAGCTTATAGAGGTTATATACCAGATCCTTCTTCTTCAGACGTGATGCCCCCTCAGTTCCTTCAAAGACTAGTCGCTTTGAGGTTTGTTTGCTGCTGGCAGCTTTATGCGGCTGTTTTTTAGGAGCTGTATGAGACTGTGAGGCCAAGGTTATAGGTTCCATAGTAAATCCTAAACCAAGAACAAATTAATGCATCACTTTATTATTCAATGCTACACATTCTAAACCTAAACTTGTTAAGACAGTTTTCCAGTTTAAGGAAAATGGTCATTGGCTTTATAGCAGCTGATGTAGATGTATACACACCTGGTGATGTGTGGCCTCCCATATCTTCAAAATCCTTGAAAATGAATACATTGAAGAAGATTCTAGAGGTTTCCTTCACCATCTCCAAGACACAATTATCACCAGCCTGCAGATTATTATCTTGGACAAATGCCTTCCATCCATAGAAAATGCGTTGCTGACGGCACTCTGCTGGCCATGCTTTCCCATTCATGCGGAGGGTTACATCAGCAACACTATTCATGAAAGTCTTTGGAAAGCATGTCCTTGCAAATTCTTCTGGTAAATTCTGATTGCAAGAGAAAAAAAAAGTTATTTCTTCTAATAACACATTTCATCATCTGCTAAATTGAATGAGGGATCAAATGAAGAACTAACCAAGTAATACTTGTGAGCATGTGATGGTGGTAAGGTAACCAAACAAATTGGATTTGGATATGGTCTGAAAGGAGGTGTTTGAAGAGTTGATCCTTGATGAGCTGATGAGGTTCCAGCTTCTTTCCTTACAGGACAAGAAACATCTGAAGAAGCTCGAGTTCCTTCAAACTCTACCTCCTTACCTCTGTTTATGAATACTTTGAATGTGATTTCAGCGCGATTAATTAACTCAAAAGCACAAATATCACCAGCTGTTAACTTGTTATCTCGTACAAATTTACGCCAATGGAGTCTTACATATGGTAGTCTGTTAATTCCTTGGTAAGCAATAAAGCAAGATGCAGACCAAGTTTTCCCTTTAGATTTAAGTGCTATATCACCCTGCTTTTTCAAATGTCTCCTGGCAAACACTGTGGGTATAAGCTGCCACCAAACCAAAAAAATATAACATTAATAAACTCAGAAGACAAATATAATGAAAAAGATAAGAATTCTACTAGTATGAATGATCTTTAATGGATAACTTACCAAGTAATTACTAATATATGCTGGTGTTAGCACAATTGTAAAGTATGGATTCTTGGAACTGAAACCAGCTCTCTGAAGAAGTTTTGATTCTTCACTAGGACTCAATTCGCGGCGCTTTGTTTTCATCCTGTTATTTGGTGGCCTGCCACATTTTGATTGGGGTTTCTCTTGTCTTCCTATGGAAATGTCATCGATGATCATTACTGAGTCATCAGAATCATCATCAGAATCTTCAATATAATTTTCCTCTTGTTGCTCAGTCTCTTCTTCATTGTCACTGGCATAGGGTTCATATTGGATCTCTGAAGCACTTTTGTCAAATATGATGACATCAAAATGGGAACTCCCATCATATCTGAAAACCAAGAAATGTCCAGGCTCCACTGAGTATTGGTCTGCAAACTCTTTCCACCCTCTTTGCAGCCAAATTTTACCATTACTTTTTGTTAGTTTTACTTCCCACTCTGCACCAGTTGGGACCTTCAAGATTACCCGGTTTGACAGGGTATTCCCATAGAGTCCAGCAAACTTTTTAGGAATTTCCTGTTAACCAAAGATGAAAAACCCTATAATCAAGACCTAATTACAGATATAATTCTCTTGCTACCATTATACATCTTAATTCTCCATTTACTCTCATTATTACATTTCATATGGGTTTCTTTCAGCTATATATCAAAATAACAAGTTGAAGAATTTCTTAATTACACTAAGAGACAGTAAGGGAGACTTACAAGTTTACCTTCCCGAAGGGCATCTGCCAAAACCACCTTAAAGAAATGGGGTGAATGGCCATTGCTTCTACCTTTAGGAGCCATTATTTCTGTTTTTCCTATGCAAAACAACTAAAACACAAAAGGGTTAGTATATACATAATTTACTTGCACAAAACTGAAAAATACAATAATACTACTGATCTGTTGACTGCAAATTCCCTGTTTCTTGACATTTGACAACAGATCTGTCTAACAGTGACAAACAAAGGACATTTTGAATGCATCCCATTTCTTGCCTGCCAGATTTTGTTGGGGAGATATAGCTTAATTATGGTACACAAAAGCATGAACAGCTCTCTTTAAGAAATCTTAGACATAAAATAAAGCAACTTTATAGAGTAGGAGTCAATCGGTCAAGTTCTTGCTTAGATGGACCAGATTTCAACTTTAGCAAGAGATTCTGAAGAAGAAGAAGAAGAAAAAATAACTAAAATTTGCAACCTTTGTCCAAAAAAATAAAGGCGTGAAGAAGGCAAGTTTCAAACCTTGGCTGAAGCTTGAAGCTTGAAGAGATTTCTGTTTGATCTTTGAGTAGTGCAACAAGGAACTGAAACTAAATTGCAGCAGAATTCAGAAATGAAAACGAGTTAAAGAGTAGTTGTGGCAAACCTAATGCTCTCATTAAACAGAAAGAACAAGTTTTTCAAAGATAGTAAATTACAACAATAATGCAATGAAGGATGGGAAATTTTGAAAAAAGAGAATTTATTCTGATATAGTAATCTCTTATTGTTCATAGGTTTGCCCATGTCATTATAAAAGTTTCCTACAATAGTTAAAAAAGATAATTTATTATGATAAAAGTTTTTTTCCTTTTCTTTTCTTTTCTAGGCATCACAATCACATGATCAATGCTTCCGCAGAGGCAGAGCTTTGGCCTTTGCATCTCTGCCTTAAACTAGTAATTTTGTTGTTGAAACTTCAGCTACTTCTTGAGCTTTGCCTTCATCATTTTTTAATAATCCTCTTCAAAACATAGGAGCATTTGAAATTGAAATAAAAGCAATCAAAGCCTTCATCATCATAATCAACTCCATTTCTCAAATTATTCAATACCCTTTCATTTCATTGAATCAACCTAGTGATTGTGAATATATATGTTCATCAAACAACTATTTCTATACTTTACATGCCTCACTCACAATCTACACTCCCCCTCCCCTGTAAATTATCCCTTTCATCTTATTTCTTTGTTTTGAATTTTAAATATTTCCAAGGCATGACATAAAAAATGACCCTTTTCTTCCTTCTTGTCATCTTAATCTTCTAATTTGATTAATTGAGCCCTCATTTCTGTGCTTTGTTTCATTATTATCTTATCTTATCTTACTACTATATAAAATCACGAGCTCAAAAATCTTAATTGGGAAATTTCTAAAATACCCTTAGTATTATAGTATAATAATTTTTTAATTAATATTCTTTTTAGTCATTAAACTTTTTTATTAATTATAAAAAGATATTATAAATCTAATATTCAACTTTTTTTAAAATTATGAAAAAGTATCAGACTTTTAAAATAAAAATAAATTTTTTTAACCAAGACGAAAAATACAATTGTTTTTACCGTTTCAAACTCTATTTCCCTGGCCCCTTTGCCTCTCTTCTTCCCTACTGCAGTATTAGAAGAACATCCACCACAACCATGAATATTGTTTTGAGAAATTTCAAGTCCTTCAATTTTCTATTTCAAACTAACTCTTCCAATAAAAATAGTATAAATTACTCCTTAACTCTTAGATCCCAAACACTCCACCACAATCATGAATATTGTTTTGAGGAATTTCAGCTCCGTTTGGTTCACATAATTTGCCTTTCAGAAAATATTTTTTTTGGTTCTCTAGTGTTTGGTTCAAGAAAATAACATGGTCAACTAAAAATAATTTTAAAGTCAATGGAAAATTTGGCCCGTTCGGCCGTTCCGTAAACTCATTTATAACAGCCCCACCCCCAAATCTTGCAGCTTCCTTAGAGCTTTTACAGCCTTCACCCACAAACCACCATCATCTTCCTTCTCCCTCTATATCTTCTTCCTTGAACCTCTATTTCTTTTTTAAACCTCCAACGCTTGAAAATCCCAGAGTTAAAGTTCTTAAAATTTCAACAATTTTGTGTCTGATATATTTTATGATTCCACTCTCAATATCTTCTTGATATCCACCAAGTTACTCAACCAAAACCTTGTTAAATCCCTTCTCAAATGCACTTGCGCTTGCCTTCCAATATGGAATAGCCATTAATTTTGCTTAGAGACGACACTTGCAGCGCACCAGGCAATTTCATAGCCATTAATCCTTTAATATTTATATAGCCAATTAATATTAAATTTTCTTTATAGCCATATAATTGCTTGGATAAGTAATTTTTGTGTCCGCAAAGAGGGCAATGAAGCAAAGCTCCCAAAAACAGAGAAAGTCCTGCTTATGAACAATGATTTCAAAGATTATATTTTACATTAATTATTTATTTTGTGTAAAACTATCTTTATTATTTTGATGAGCAATATCAACTATTTTGTATAATATTGGGTGCAATAACATATGAAAAATATCAATTATATTATTAATATTATCATCATCATCATCATTATTATCAAGGATGTAGTAACACCATTGTTTTTGACAAAAATGTAAAATTTCCAGAAAATAACCAAACAGAAGAAAATATTTTTTTTCTTGATAACCCAAGCAATAGAAAATAATTCCTCTGTCCCATTATATAAGTCCCTTTTAACTATATCATCAAGATTAAGAAAATTAGTTATGACACAAAATTTTATGTACTTTTTCCTTTATCTTCTATTTTTACCCTTGTTTTTTTTCCGCAGTAATTCTCCCTCCTCCTACTCATCCTCTTAACTACCAAGGATAGTTTTGGAAATAGCTAAAAAATATGCATTGGAATTGATAAAGGGACTTATAAATTGGGACAAAAAAAGTTTCTAGAAGGGGACTTATATTATGGGACAGATGGAGTATCATATTTTCCGGAAAATAAGGTTATTTTCCAGAATACATTTTCTGGAAGCTAAATTCTGTGAACCAAACGGAGCCTTCAAGTCCCTTAAATTTTCCACTTCAACCAACTCTTTCATTAAAAATAGTATAAATTACTCCTTAATTTTTAGGTTCCAAACGCTTCACCACAACCATGAATATTGTTTTGAGGAATTTCAAGTCCTTAAATTTTCCACTTCGAACCAACTCTTCCAATAAAAATAGTATAAATTACTCCTTAATTCTTAGATCCCAAACACGTTAACAATAACAATCATGTTAGATGTATATAGCATTTTCATTTTCCAAAACAAATATTTACTATGATTAATTGATGATAAGTCTTTGATTCAATTATTTACTATGATTAATTGATGATAAGTCTTTGATTCTGTCCAAGTTTCTATTATATTTTTTTTACCTTCTTACCAAAGAGATTTAAATTTATTTTAAAGGCCTTTTAATTTTGATATTTTGCTCATAGATGATGTGTCAATATTTGGTGGCATGATAACAATGTCAGTGCATACAATATTAACCCATTAATAATTTATTATTTTGAAGGACTTTATTCTTCTTCTTGATATAGCCTTAAAAACCACATTCATGCTCAAAGTTTAGTTACTGATTAATAGTACATAGCTTTCGTTTAAAAAAAAGTCCATAGTTGGTACCTGATAGCCGATACAGAAGTTATGAGTAAAAACTGAAATCCTTATTTGTCATACTTACTTTCCATTGATTTCTTAATCCAACAAATAAGCGCATAATCCTAAGAAAAGACTCACTTTCGCATTATGATATAGTCACACGTGAACATTTCTAAGATCAACTGATAGCATTAATTTGTTGCACTTTTAGAAAAGGTTAATTTACCAAAACATGTTTGGAACTTAATGGTGAAAGATGAGCAATAAAACACCTAATCAAAGTCTAGAAAATTAATTTGGAAAGGATGGAAAGACAAATAGATAATCTTCCCCACTGGAACTGTAAATAAAGTTATATTATTATATTTTTCAAATATGAATAATAATACTATTAATAAGAAGTATGCAATATATATGTAATTTACCCTATAATTAATTTTTTTAAATTAAATGTATGAGATTATTATATTGAGGTTTTATCAAGAGGTACAAGTAAAATTAGAAAGCATAGCCTTTTTTAATTGCCCAAAGTTTGAACGCATATCAAAGATGGAATTATCCAGCAAAACTTTGAAGATGATCAAAGGAGAAAGTCGGGTGGGAAGGTATGAAGTGTAAGGAAAGAAAGTAGGAAAGTCTGCCATAAGATGATCTAATGCACATATTTTCCCCAATAAACAATGAGGAAGATGTAATGATTAGGGGTGTAAGCGAGACAGGACTATTCGCAAGCTACTCGGGCTCGATTCGAAGAAAATTCGAATTCGACTCTGTTACCGTCGGGTCGAGCTCGAGCTCGGGTAGCTCGAATAGTTAATCGAGCCGAGCTCGAGCTTTTCAGTATTTGACCCGAAGCTCGTCGGGTAGCTCGACAATTATATATATATATATATATATATTATATTTTAATTATATAATTACCTATTTACCTTTATACCCATTACTAAAAATTCCTAAATTTTCTAAACCTAATCCCTAAATCTAATTCCCTGTTTTGCTCGAGCAGTCGAGCTCTCTCAATCTCAAGTGTCAACTGTCAACTGTCAACTCTCTTTCACTCTCTCCCTCCGCCTACTTCATTTTCAAATCCACGATGGTCGCCCCTCCGTTCGCCGACTGTCGACGGATCTAAATGCGTATTCTTCCCCTTTCTTCTCCTTTCTTAAATTTCCATAAACTTAATCCCTAATTCCCTCTTTTGCTCGAGCTCCCTCAACTCTCTTTCACTCTCTCCCTCCGCCTCCTCCATTTCCAAATCCACGATGGTCGCCCCTCCATTCGCCCACCGTCGACCCTGAGACTTGAGGTATTCTTCCCCTTTCTTCTTCCCCTTTCTTCTCCTTTCTTCTTCCACCAATGAGAGACTGAGACTTCCGAGTCTCTAACGGTTGCATCAACTTGCATCTGATGTGTGTTGGTTTGCTTAGGTGAACTACTTCCTTTCGAAGTACCCTATTCCTATTGCCATTTGCAGCGGCAAAAGAGAGAAGGTGAATCTTCCTAGCATTTTATGTCAACTCTCAATTTTGAAAGCTTAAATCGATATATACATTTATATATATATATATATATGTATGTATGTATGTATGTATGTATGTATGTATAAATGCTTGAGTACTTGAATAAATGTTTCTTACAAAACCTTGTTTACCTTTGATGTTTATCATTGTCGTCTTTTACAATGATTTGGTTTTTATGTTTTGCAGAACATTGTTTAGCATTTCTTCCTTCCTGGTGCCTTAGCTGTGAATAAGGTATGTAGGGAACCTTCTCCTCCAATAGTGTTTGATACCTTTGAAAATACCAAAAATGTTTTGCTAAACACAACTATTAGATTCTATTCTATAAAATGGGATTGCCTTTTTCTCTTGCTCTTGTATTAACCCTGTTGTGTTTTTGGCTTGAGTTTGGATAATTGAGTTGAATTGCCATTTATCATATTCTCAATCATTCTGGTTTTGCCTAAAAGCCATATGGAGGCCTTGGCGAATTATGGTTCCACTTTTACTTGTATGCTTAGTTGATACACATACACCCACACTTGATAATAATATGGTCAAAATGTCCATTAATTAATCTTCTCCCCTGAAATGAATCTCTGATAAGTTTTGATTTATTCTCTTAGTCTTAAATGAATGGATTGCAGAGCATCCAAGAAAAGGGTGAATCATTCATCTTTGGCTCACCAAGAAAGCAAAGAAAAGAATGCATGCTGTTTGATTTGTCACAACAATCCTCTACTATAAGCCAAGGGATAACAGTGGAATCCTAGAAAGTTTGTTTGGAATAAAACTTACTTCCTACCTTTCCTTTAATCATGATTCATGTCATGGATTTAGTATATCTATCTAACTATCTACACTTATATATAGATATCAAACAAACCTTACTTGATTCTACCAGACTATATAATATATATGCCCCTGTAGTAATCCCTTTGCCTAAGATTGCTCTTTATTTTTAGTCTTATCATGATATGGAATGTGATTAACTGATTATGAATTATTCTGCTTCAATGTTCCTTGCAGGCTTATGTGCTGAAAGATCCAAAGAATAGGTCATGCCTTTGCAGTTTTTTGGTTGTAGCTTCTTTCATTTGTGGTGCTTACTTTATTAGTGATGCATTTGTTGATAAGGAATACAAAGATGTATGTATTTCTGCTTTTCCAACTTTTTGTTCAAATTTACTTTCTTTTTAATCTCACAAAGGTATTCTTACCTTTGATGTTCTTCATTGTTGTCTTTTACAATGATTTGGTTTTCATGTTTTTGCAGAACCTTGTTTTTGAAGATCTGAGTGACTGAGACAGAAACCTTAATTCCCTCTTCAGCTAGTGAATTTACTCTAGACTAACTCCGAATCTAAGCAGTAAGCAATCTTCCCTCTCGGGTCTGTTTAATTTCAATCTAAGTAGTAAGTTACATTTGACTAACTTTCTTGATTTTTAACTTTCTGTTTGAAGTTATGTTCTTGAACGTTTCTGTTAGCTAAAGATGAAATCTTTTACTGTTAGAATATATATCAATGTTTTCTCATTTTGCTATTAAAATTGCTGCTGATTTATGATTGGGTTTGGATGCTTAAATGGAGTTATTTTGCGCCCTTGAAATTTTTGGTTGTATTTTGAGTATGAATGGATGTGATATTTCTTTGTTTTTGTGAATTAACCTGATTTGTTGGAATCTTTTGGATTATTTGAGGGTATCTCATTACTGGAAATTAGTTTGCTGTTATTTTAGTGATGTCACTGCACAATTCTGCTCTTTTGTTGCTAATTAGTTTGCTGCTACCTTTTGTTGTATCCAATTATGCTCTTTTCCTTTTATTGCTATTTATTTAATTTTAGATTGGTTGAATCTGATTTTGTAGTTTCTGGTTATTTGTAATTATGCAGCAGCAAAAATGTCATCGAGCACTCCGGATGTCTCCTCCACTCCACAACAACCGGAAATAGGTTCATCTACTAGTCGGGCTGCCAACCAAGATCAAGCAACAAGGGACACAGATTCTGCTAATAAGGAAGCTGATATGATTAACCTTGATGATGAGGAAGGAGGTAATGCGAAAAAGAGGGCAAAAACTTCAAATGTTTGGTCGGAGTTTAAGGATGTCAGTCTTTCTAATGGTGTAGAAGTTGGAGAATGTGTGCATTGCAAGAAGTACTTAAAAATGACAAAAGCAAAAGTACAAGTCAGTTTAAAAAGG